>JAUOBT010000566.1:44896-56066 GCA_032362145.1 Hypanus berthalutzae
TGATCAGCCATGATCTCAAAATGGCGGTGCAGGCTCGAAGGGCCGAATGGTCTACTTCTGCACCTATTGTCTGTTGTCTATTGTCTATTGTCTATTTACTATTCCAGTTGTTCCTGTGTCTTACATATTCGCTGTTCCACTTCCTCCAGGTGGATCTCTCCTGGAGATCCCCATCCTCCCAGTAGCGACCGCCCTTCCCATTCCCGTTACTCTTCTCAGTTCTTTCTTCCTATCCATATTCCTCCTGTCTGGTCTCTCTTCCCCTTTCACCATCCTGCATTCACCTGTAGCGAACTCTTTTTCAAAACTCCTTTTCTTCTCTGCTATCTCTCTTCACCATCCTCCTTTCTCTTGTCATAACTCTCTTCCCCAATTCCCTTCCCTCTGTTGGATCTCTCTTTTCCCGATGCTCTATCTATACCACGATCATACTCTGCTTTGGGAAGTATCGCTTTCTCAAACCAATTCCTTCTGCGAGATCACTCATCCCCATACCTGCTTCCAATAGCCGGGTCTCCCATGGTATCTTTTTCCCTCTTCCCTATTTTTCTTTTGTTATCTCTCATTCCCTATCCTCCTTCATGATGTTGGATCTGCCTTCCCTTTCCACATTTCTCCTGTGGCATCTCTCTTTCTCTTGTAGGACTAACTTCACCATTCCACTTCGATCTCCAGGCTTTAACATCTTCATCCCTCACTTTGTGATATCTCCGTTCTCCATTCCCGGATCTACTGCAGGATCTGTCTTCCCATCTCCCTTAGACCCTCACGATCGCTCTACCCTCCTCTTCCTGCTGTTGAATACTAATTCCCCACCCATATTCTCCAATTAGATCTCCCAACCTCATCTTCCTTCCTCCTTTAGAATCTCTCTTCCTCATATCCTTTGTGATCTCTCTTCCACAACCCACTACCTCCGGTGTAATCAGTCCTCCACATTTCCCTTCCTCTTTTCCTCTATCCCCTTCCTTCTGTGGGAACATTCTTCCCGATTGTCAGATGTGTCTCCCCATTCTCATTCCTCCTATTTGAAGTCACTTCCTCATCCACTAATCTCCATCCACCTATAGTGACCTCTGTTTCATCGCCCTCCTCTCACTGTACAACCTATCTTCACTATCCCCAATCCTCCAGTCGGAAATCTCTTTCCAATCCCCTTCCTTGTGGGACCTTTTCTCCCTCTATCCTTCTCTTGGATCTCTATAGCCCATTTTCAGCGACTATTCCCACACTTTCTGCTTTGGGAAATCTCTCTTCCCCATCCTCATTCCTCCTGCGGGATCTCAATAACCCATCCCGCCTTCCAAATATCGGATATCACTTCCTTCTCTCTTCAAGTCATGTGTCCTCACTTCCCAAGCCTTTTTCCTCCAGTGGTGTCTCTATTTCCCAATGCAACTTACTCCTGAGAGATCTCTCCTCCATTAGTTTTATTTTTTGGATCGGTTTTAGCCATCCCAGCTCCAATTATCTATTGCCCTTCCTTCTTTGGGATTTCTTTTGTCCTATCCCACTTCCTCTTCTGGTGATATCTATTTCTCTTCTTTCCAAATCACCTTCCTCCTTTTGAAACTACCTTTACCACCCTCTTCCTTATGTGGAATCACTTTTACTCGCATGGAATCTCTCCACTCCTGTGGCATCGAGGTTTCCTTCACAGTTTGTAATCTCTCTTCCCCATTCCTCTTCTTCCTCTGGGATTCTCTGTTTGGCAACACCATTCATCCTGTCACATATGTCTTCCACATCTCCATTCCCACTGACAGGATGTATTTTAACCATTCCACTTCCCTCTCTGCGATCTCTCTTCCCCATCCCCGTTCCTCCTGTGGCACCTCCCTTCACCAGCCCCGGCGTCTTTTGGAGATCTCTCCTGCTCATCCCACTTTATCCAATGGGATCTCTCTTTATCATCTGCGTTGCTCATGTTAGATAATTCATCCACATCCCCCCCAACCACACGTGGGATTTCTGTTCCCCATCGTCTTCCTCCTGAAATATTTCTATTCCCCACTCTCCTTTCTCCTATGGGATCCACATCGCACTTCCTTAAGTGCGATTGCTTCACCATGCACCTTCCACCTTTGGAGATCCCTCCACCTCGCCCCATTCTTTATATATATGTATGCATGTGCGTATATATATATCTTCCCAATCGGTCTTCCTCCTATTGTATACCTGTTACCCGTGCACCTTGTTCCTGTTGGATCTCTCTTCCACATCACTCTCCCTTTTGTAGTAACTTTCCTGAACGTCCCTCTCCTCTTGTGGCGATCTCCTTCGTTCAGTAGGTATCTCCCTTCCGGATCTTCCTTCCGCCTTTGAGAAATCTCTTGCCCATGCCACTTTCACCTAGGAGATCGCTCTTCCGAATCCACTTTCTCCTGTGTAATCTCTTTTCCGATCTCCTTTCTGCCTGTGGGATTTTTTTTCTATCCCCCTTTCTACGGGGAGATATCAGTTTCCCATCCGCTTTCTCCTGTGAGATCTTACTTCCTCATCACCGTTCCTACTATGGGAACTCTCTTCCCCATCCCATCTCCTCTGTGGGATCTCTCTTGCAATTTCCCCTTCCTGCTGTGCGAACTCCCTTCTGCAGCACCTTCCTCTTATGCGAATTATCTTTCCCATCACCCTTCCCTATGCCTATTCCACATTTAGGTATCCGTCTTCCCCATCCTACACTGTCCTATGGGATCTTCCTTTACCACCCACCTTTCTCTTATGTCATCACACTCTGCAGCCCTCTTCGTTTTCTTCCTGTCGGATCTCTCTTTCCCACCTGCCTTGCTTCTGTCAGATATTTCTTACCCATCCCGCTTCCTCCTGTCTGTCCCTTCCTACAGTAGGGAGTATCTCTTTCGCATCGGCCTTGCGCCTTTGGGATCTTCCTTCCCATTCCCATATCCTTCTTGTTATCATCCTTCCCGATTCTCTTCTCCATCTGTTCCGTAATTCCTTCCCACTCTGGCAACTCTCTTTCCCATTTTCTTTTTGGCGATCCCACTTCCCATCCCCATTGCCCTGTGATGATCTCTCTTCTCCTTGATCATTTCCGATCTGTCTACCCATCCCCTATCCTACGTTGGGTGTAACTTGCACCATCTCTTGCACCACAATGTATTTTCTTCGGTATTATGGAGAAGGGGATTGAATTGTGTAAGCTAAAGGAAAGAATTAGGGAAGTTATGGAAACTATGATGATTAAAGAGGAGGAAATACTGGCGCTTTTAAATAATATAAAAGTGGATAAGTCTCCGGATCCTGACAGGATATTCCCAAGGACCTTGAGGGAAGTTCATGTAGAAAAAGCAGGGGCTCTGACAGAAATATTTCAAATGTCATTAGAAACGGGGATAGTGCCGGAGGACTGGCATACTGCTCATGTTGTCCCACTGTTTAAAAAGGGTTCTAAGAGTAAACCGAGCAAGTTTGACGCCAGGGATGGGTAAATTAATGGGTTACTTAGAGGTGGTATATGTAATTATCTGGATAGACAGGTTCTGATTACGAAGAGTCAACCTGGATTTGTGCGTGGAAGGTCATGTTTAACAATATCACATTTAATTTTTTGAATAGGATACTAGGAAAGTTGACAAGGGTAAAGCAGTGGATGTTGTCTAAATGGTCTTCAGTCAGGCTATTGACAAGGTTCCACACGGAAGGTTAGTTGGGAAAGTTCATTAGTTAGGTATTCCTATTGAACTAATAATTTGGATTCAACAGTGGCAGGTTGGGAGATGCCAGAGGGTAGTGGTAGATAACTATTTGACAGGTTGGAGACTGTGACTAGTGGTGTGCCTCTGTACTGGGTCCAATGTTGTTTGTCTTGTACATTAATGATCTGGATGATGTGGTGGTAAACTGGGTTAGTAAATATGCAGATGATACTAAGATAGGTGGCGTTGTGGATACTGAAGTAGGTTTTCATAGCTTACAGAGAGATTTAGGCCCGTTAGAAAAGTGGGCTGAAAGATGGCAGATGGAGTTTAATGCTGATAAGTGTGAGGTGCTACATTTTGGCAGGACTAATCAAAATTGGACATACATGGTAAATGGTAGGGCTTTGAGGAATGCTGTAGAACAGAGTGATCTAGGAATAATGGTGCATAGTTCCCTGAAGGTGGAATCTCATGTGGATAGGGTGATGAAGTAAGCGTTCGGTATGCTGGTGTTTATAAATCAGAGCATTGAGTCTAGGTGTTGGGATATAATGTTAAAATTGTATAAGGCATTGGTGAGGCCAATTTTAGAATATTGTGTACAGTTCCGGTCATTGAATTGTAGGAAAGATGTCAACAAGCTAGATTTAATACGGAGGAGATGTACTAGAATGTTACCTGTGTTTCAGCACCTAAGTTACAGAGAAAGGTTGAACAAGTTAGTCTTTATTCTTTAAAGTGTAGAAGGTTGAGGGCGACTTGATAGACGTACTTAAAATTATAACGGTGACAGATAGAGTTGACGTGGATTGGCATTTTCCATTGAGAGTATGGAAGATTCAAGCAAGAGGATATGAGTTGAGATTTAGGGGGCAGAAATTTAGGAGTAACACGAGGGGGAACTTCTTTGCTCAGAGAGTCGTAGCTGTGTGGAGCGAGCTTCCAGTAGAAATGGTAGAGGCAGGTTCGATTTTGTCATTTAAAAAAAATGGATAGGTATATGGACAGGAAAGGATTGGAGGGTTATGGCCTGAGTGCAGGTCGCTGGTACTAGCTGAGAGTAAACATTCGACACGGACTAGAACGGCCGAGATGGCCCGTTTCCGTGCTGTAATTGTTATATGGTTATACGGTTATATATCTCCCCTGAGCAATTTCCCACGCATGGCTCTTCTCTATGAAAACTGTGTGCACCCAACAACGCTGCCTCTTCCGGTCCTGTCACATCAGGGACGGGTTTCTCACCGTCAGGGAATGGGACAGAATATGTGATGTTCACAGGATCACATCAACAGACTAAATTATTGACATTCGGTGAATACCCTGGAGCTGGGCAGTGAGGGACATTGACAGTGATGGGAACTCCGATCAGAGATTTACTGAAATGGTTAATGTTTCCTGAAATATCCGAGTGAGAGAAATTCCCTCAGATCCACGGTTTGAATAATTTTGTTCATTAATATCTCTGTGTTTAGACTTGGGGTGAATAAATTGGAGGATTCAGGAGTGAAACTTGTGTCTGTGGCTCTGAAGAACCCAGCGTGTCAAATACAGAAACTGGGGTAAGTACCAAACTGTGGGAGATTGTGTTTGCAGTCACTGGGTGTCCGACACTGAACATTAATGTGATCAGTAATTGTGTTACTGATAAACACTGGGGATTTGTTCTATCTCCTGTCTCTCTCTGTGTCCTTTACCCTCACTCTCTCCAGGCTAGACAAGGTCTGTCTCACCCAGTCTTGTGCCGACAATCTCGCCTCCGCTCTCAGTACAAACAGATCACTGACAGAATTGGATCTGAGTTGCAATGAACTGGGAGATTCAGGAGTGAAATTGGTGTCTGCGGCTCTGAAGAACCCAGAGTGTCAAATACAGAAACTGGGGTAAGTACCAGACTGTGGGAAATTGTGTTTACAGTCACTGGGCATCTGACACTGAACATTAATGTGATCAGTAATTGCACTGATAAACGCTGACGATTTGTACCCACTCCTGTCCGCATATCCTTCTCCCTCACTTTATTTCTCTCTCTCATCTCTAGTCTGAACAATGTCGGTCTCACAGCTTCTGGTGCCGAAGATCTCGCCTCCACTCTCAGTAAAAACCCATCACTGACGGAGCTAAAACTGAGTGATAATAAATTGGGAGATTCAGGAGTGAAACTGATATTTGCTGCTCTGAGGACCCCGGAGTGTAAAATACAGATACTGGAGTAAGTACCAGACTGTGGGAGATTGTGGTTACAGTCACTGAGTGTCTGACATTGAACACTAATGTGATCAGTAATTGTGTTACTGAAAAGCTCTAGGGATTTGTACCTTCTCCTGTCTCTCTGTGTCCTTCACCCTCACTCTCACTCATCTCCAGGCTGGGGAACGTCGGTCTGACAGATTCTGGTGCCGAAGATCTCATCTCCGCTCTCAGTACAAACCCATCACTGACGGAGCTGATTCTGGTATCAAACTCACTTACAGACGGATCTGTCTCTGCTCTCGGTCATCTGATACAGACCCTCCCTAGTCTGAAGCGGATCTGGTGAGCGTTTGTGTTTAATGTTGAATACGAAAAAATATCAGCGGATCCACGGGTTTTCTGGTGATATTTGTTTGTAAGTGTTGTTGAAACATTAACCCCAGTCCCCTGTTAATGAAACTGTTGTGTAATCTGTTTATTTCATTTTTATTCTCCCATCTGTTTCAGGCTGTGGGATAATCAGTTCAGTCAGACCGGGGAGAAGGAACTGAGATCTCTGCAGGAAGTCAGACCTGGACTGACAGTAACCGTGTGAACATCTGAATGTGCAAACATCGCCGCTCGTTGCACAATGATATTTTGGCCGATTTCTCGGCCTCCCATTTAACGGCCATGCTCCAGGTTTAATTCCCAACGCTTCTCACAGACCCTGGTTCTATGACGTCAGCGGCGATTTCACAATCACGTAATTCTGCCTTCTGTCCGGGTGCGTGTTTCTCCAGAAGGCCCTTGGTGGAGCGTATTAATGTGGATCCCAGGCTGTCCCGCTCAAGGGTCACAGGGCGAAATGGCGACTATACTCTTTTCCATGCCTAATTCTTCCATTTACAGTGCTTAATTCCTCCAGCACAGCATGCGTGTTGCTTGGATTTCCAGCATCTACAGATTTTCTCTCGTTTGTAAGGAAATTATTTCGCTCACATTGCTGAGAACAGTACATTCGGCAGTCTGGCTAATATAATGATGTTAAATTGGCAAATACCTCGATAGTCACCCAGGAACTGCAGCGATCCCGGACACGGCTCTGAAGAGTGATTATATCATCATTGGTTCCCCGATACAGAGTGACGGTGAGAAACGGGACTGATTATTCAACCCGTCACTTGTTGTCGTTAGTAGTTAATTGTGTGTAACTGAATGAATTTGGGCAAGCGTATTTATTCTCACAAGCTTTAAAGTCATACAATGTTTAATTTTCATTTGTCATGAAGAAATAAATAAGCCGAGTAACTTCCTATCTTCGTGTCGGACTTCAGTCTTATTTCAGGATAAACTGCAGCCTAGTTTTACTGCTGCCCCTTGCACTGCACCAGTGGTCCAGATCTCCGAGCACTGAACTAGTGACGTCTCACCTGGTGGTTGAGGGAGGAGGGTCTCGCAGAGTTCTATGCCCAGGATTCTTCCCCGACCTCACTGCTGCCAACCAAGAGAACTCCTCGCTCTAAAACATGAGCCCGACCCATGCACTCTTCTCGCTAGACCCCGACCCTGCAACCAGATTCTTGTCGCGCATCATCCACCAAACAGCCTCTCCTCGTTGTCCTATCCCCGCGTTCTGCTCGCTGCACCACTCTGCACTCTCCACACTCTCCAACGTGCTCTCTTTGCACCTCAAGCTCCCGCTCCGCGCGTTCTCGCGTCTGCCCCTCCCTCGCGCCTCCGTCCCGGAACTCTCTCTTACCCATTGCCACTGCACAGTCTATAGACCTCCATTTTTAGATAATCTATGTGTCTATCTAAAGATATTTTTAGATCATCTCTGTATCTGTCGCTAAAGCATGAGTTCCAATCACCACTCTTGGCAGTGCATTCCAGGCACCCGTTACTCTCTGGAAAAATAAAACGCCCCCACGAAAACCTCCTTCATTCACCTAAAATTAGGTGCATATGTTAGCACCTATTAAAGGTCTTTAGTGCACGTGCTACTAGCACCATGCCAGGGGTCCACCACAGTCTATGTTTAAACAAAAAAAACTGCCCCCATTATCTCCTTTGGCATTGCCCCTTTCACCTTCAATATACGCCCTCTGTCATTTGATATTTAGACCTCAAGATTAAGAACTTGTCTCTCTACTTTATGTATTCCTCTTGTAGTTTTATCTCTACCCTCATCCTGTTCCGCTCCCAATGTGGGGCAATCGGAATTATATGCACTACACCTCTGGAGTTTTACGAAGCTCTCCATGCTAGTATATTTCTTGTAATGTCATAATCTCTTATCTTCTTAAGCAGCTTCATGTGCGGCTCCTTGCCAAAGACCTTTCATAAAAATCCAGGTAAACAAAACCAATTTACTTCTTCATCTACACTGCCTGTTATTTATTTAAAATAATACAGCGGATGGTGAGCAAGATTTCCCCTTTAGGAAACCAAACAAATTTTGGTGCCTCCAGGTGCCTTGAAAACTCACCCTTTGTAAAGTAATCCAATATTTTCCTTAACACTGTAGTCTGGCAAACTAGTCTATGTTTTGCTTCCCTTCCGTCTTAAGGAGTGGAGTGATATTTGCACTTTTCCAGGTGACCTGTGATTTCTTGATCCCCCACCCATTACTACCTCTGCAGCATCATATCCATTCTTGTCCCTCCTTTGCTCTTTCCATATCTGAAAAACATTTTTGTATCCTCAGACATACAAGGTGGAGGAGGGCGGTGAGGAGAGAGGGGTGCGCTGGGCGAAGACGGAGTCGTAAGGTAGAAGGGGAGAAGTAGGGAATAGCGTCTATCTGAGAGAAGGGAGCTGAAGAGGAAGTAAGCCTATGAAGGGGTCAGCGAGCACATCGAACAAATATTTCCTGCCTCCATCACTTGCAGGAGCTGGGCAATAACGGGGGAAAGATAATCGCGTAAAGGAATATTAATCTCATATCAGATATTAAAAATGACTAAAGAGATTAGAAGCTCAAGTATAATATTTGACATCCACCCACTAAGGTCCCTAACGGGAGTAGAATGGAGAATGGAACCCGGGCCTCAAACACGGAGTGAAGCTCCCTCCCGACTATCCTGTCAAACACTACCAGTTCGGACACAACGTCAAGCTCCCTTCACACAATCCTGGGATCAGACGCTGAGTGAAGCTCCTTATGCATTGGCCCATAATAGTGTTGTGAAGTCAGTTAGTGCGAAACTCCCTCCACACTGTCTTTTCACACATTCTCGTGAACACACAGGTTAAATCTCCCTCCACAACGTACTGTCACACACTACCGTGCTCACACAGACTGAAGCTCCGTCAATACCATTCAATTATGCCCTCCCTGGCCCAAACAGAGAAATATTCTCAGAGGGAAATATATCAGCTATGAGTTTCAGTTGAAAAAGAATAGAGAAGAGACTCTCGCTGCGTTCAGCATGGAACTGGGGCACAAGAAAACACCACCCCCGGGGGGGGGGTGGTCGTGTCTTACGAGATAGTCAGAGACCTCAAGCGATCAGGTCCTGGGACTGGGCGCCCTTTGCTATCTGGTCCATTCTTAACTGATCTACCTCAGCCACCTGAATGGCTCCCCCCCCGTGCCGCAAGCAATTTAGCTGCCCCTCCCGCTGAAAGATGTAGGCAGAAAGCATCTCCCCCTTCTCCTGACCTATGTTCTGAAACCCCGTCATGTTCTCCATTGGGCTTCATGTCGTGCCAAAGGTACTTTCCAGTTTTCTCATGTAATCGGCTGTATTTGCTAGAGGGTATCATGACCTGATGGCTCTCACAACATCAGCCCACCACTCAAACTCTCAATCAATTTCTGTCACTTTATGACATCAGGGCACTGCCACACATCTAACAACTGAGAGGCCTGCTCCACCCAGGTCTCATTCTCCTCTTCCCCATTAGGGGTGGGCGTTATTCCAGAGAATAGGTGGAGCCTGCCGTCGCTGGGACTTTGAACCTGGGCATTTTCCCATTTATTCACCAGAGAGTTAAGGGATGATACTAGCTCAGAATCCTTACTCTTCCCTGAGAGGTGGGAACTGATTAGCCATTCCAAATCCGACCACTCCTTACTGTCACTCCTCAGAAACGATAGCACCCTGCCTTTGAAGTCTCCGCCCCCAGCTACAGGAAACACGACGTGATTTGGCCTGTCCCATGGCTGCTATGTCAGCGCTAGTCTGCACTAAAATGAGAGCTGCACCCGCTATTTTATCAAACCTCAGCCCCACAATCGCAATTTTGTCCACAACTGTAACAGCATTTAATAGGTAAATTGGGAGTTGCCAGGTGAATTGTCTATATATAATTGGGAGTACGAATTTCTACCCCACTCAACATGCATGTGCTAGTTACCAGTAACCCTCATGCATGAACACCACCACTCCACCCCTGGTAGCATCCATACTGGCACACACTTAAACATACAATCCACTGGTTCATTGCTCAGGGTAATCACATGGCATCCAATGAAACCAACCCCAAATGATACCCCCACAATTGTAACCCTCAGGTTCTGTTGCTGCTTAAGTCTAGGGAAGACAATCTCTGCCCCCACCAAGCATGTGAAGGTAAGGTGCAAAACTCCTGTTTGCGTGGATGCTATATGATCTGTTACCCTGTTACAAATCCGTACCACAAAATAACAGACAGCTTACCATATGCAGTTCAACTATTTAGCTTTATAATTCTTAATTTGACTAAAGGGTTAGTAAAGAAAAACTAAAAGAGAAGGGCACATTTTAATGAAACAGTCTAATGTGCACAAGTTGGAGCTCACGGTTTCCCTTCCGCTGATCCTCCATCGATTTCTCTAGGCTTTGGTGATTTCCAGTCCTACTCCAAATCCACTCTTTTCTGGCATCTATGACCTCTCCTTTCTGGCATATTCTCACTCCATCTCCCACCAAACAAAAGACCCAGATCACCCCAGTGTCAGGCACACCACACAAAAACACACTCCCTTCATTGGGCTGCTCACATTCCATAGCACCCATTATCTCTAACCATAACCCAAACACTGCATCTACAGAAAGACCATTATGTTAGCAGTGAAACCATTCCCAGGCTGTTACATTTGCAGAAAGCATTCATGTTTGCTAATGTCCAATTTAATGGAAACTTTTCAGAACAGGGAGAACATTTAAATTGCTGCATGAAGTATGTCATTAGCTGCCTCTTTCAGACCCCAGGATGAGGTCCATCTGGATATCCAACTTGTCAGATGGCAGCTCCAACAACTGACTCAGTATTTCTTCCCTGGTGATTGTCATTTTCTCAGATTTGTTGCCCGACACTGGTTCTCACTCAGATTACAGCTCAATGCT
>JAUOBT010000568.1:8374-18808 GCA_032362145.1 Hypanus berthalutzae
GGTGGACCAGGTTCACGGTGAATGTCCCTCCGTGTGCTCTGCACTCAGAATGTACAGTCCATGTCCAGACAGGATCATCACCCGTCCGGGTAACTGCTCAGTGTGATCCCATTACAGAGCACTTCATTTCCTTCTCATTCTCTGTGTGAATCTGTCAGTCCCCAATATGTTCACTGTTACTCTTCACAGAAAATCTCTGATCTTGCTGATAAGGGAGAGCGGGCGGACAGTTCTAAACTCCTCCTGAGCCTGGTGATGGAGAAAGGCTCCCGCTCCCGGAGGGTGATGTGGGAAACCTTTGTGAAAATGCGGATTGGTGTCCCAAAGTTTGACAAAATACTGAAAGAAATACAGGAACATGGTGAGATAGCAAAGATGAAATTAAATTTGTATTCAAACTCTACACATTAATAATTTTACACATTTCAATTCCTTCAATTGTTTAAATCCGAACAGGTTGTGTTCCGGTCCATCGACCCATACCGGAGATTCCCAGAGAGCTGAAAGGTAAGTGAGGAACCGCTGTTTCCACTAAATGTTATTATTGTGTAGGGACATGTCGTTGATGAGCCACGGGGATGTGACCAGGTAAATGTTGGCACCATGAGACAGTACACTGTACACATTAAGACACATGGGAAATGTTTGCTGGAGGGAGAGTTTTCACAGAACAGTATGAGGAACAACTCAGAGAGTTGGTGAGTTTGCTGAAAGGGCTCACTCCTATCCGGGTCCTGCAAATACAGATCCATCCACCGGGGTCAGAATGGAGAAGAGAGCAATCTGAGGAGTGAAACTATGGGAAATGTCTTACTCCCAAACTTGAAATCATTTCCCTACATCCACCCAAACCCCGGTACAGCCCTAATCCTAAATCACGTTTCTAAATTCCCTCAGATCCTACAGGTTATCATTTTTTTGGAATTGGGAGTCCATTGAAGTTCTCATCACGAGGTAACAATGACAGCATCCATTTAATGGGAAAAGCAGGTAACGCTTCAAATAGTCTGTTTAACCCCAGAGCAGCGTATGAACCCCACTCTCTTATCTGCAACCCTTTAGTGCAAACATTGCTAACGTTATGCAGTTCAATTTCCAAATCAGTAGTCTTGGGAATTCCATCAGGAGACAGTGTTAGTGAGGCTGAGATTGGAGACCGTGGCCAGAATGGAGAAGAGGACGACCTCGAAGAGTGAAATTCTCGGAAATTCTTCACTTCGAAAAGTGAAATCCTTCCCCTACAGCTTCACAACACGTGGAACAGCACTCATCCTGGACCACTTTTCTAAATTCCTTCAGATCCTACAGGGTATCATTTTTAGAATTGGGAGTCGATTAAATTTCTCGTCACAGAATAACAAGCTGTGAAAATCTGGCAAATCCCAACTACTCTATTCAACCCCAGAGCAGCATATGAAGCCCACTCTCTTCACATCTGCACTCCCTTACTGCAAACTCTGCTACGGTTATCCCGTTCAATTTCCCACTCAATAATCCTGGGAATTCCATCAGGAGACAGTGTTAGTGAGGGTGTGATGGGGACAAAATCCTCAGCTCTGTCCACAGAAGCTGAAATTGATGTGATGTGTGATGGACACTGTGGAAGGGTGAGACGTGGGAATTAGGGCTGGGAATCCGAGAGTTGTGGGATTGCGGCAAAGAAGGTGCAAGGGACTGAAAATATCTATGAATAATATTGCAATTAATTAAATAGTGACCGTCTGGATGAAAAGCCCACTATATCCTTAACTACATTGCGTCAGTGAAATGGAGCCCGGGGCAGTGCAAGGGCTGAAGAGATTGTAAGGGTCCATCATTGCAGATTGAGTTGGATCTCTCAACTGCACATTTAACAGAGGAGAGAGCGTAGTAAAAACAGATATTGTATAAATTATCTTAAAGCAGCCCATTTTTATCTGATTATTAGCAGCTCTTGCACAGAAACATAAGGAATCTTGGCCAGAACCGTGGTTCAACCGCTGTCATTTCCAAGAAAAAAGTCCAAAGATGTTAATTTATGTATGGGACCAGAGATAAACAAATCAGGAAGGCTACAAAGTGCTCACGTTTCTGTCACCTCTGTGATTGTTTTTCTCGTCCATATTCAGAGAATAAAGCCCCTCAGTTTCTCTGCACCATGGATTTAGTAGATCTCTGCAAATACCCTGCAAACTTGTTCTTCATTGTTCTTTATGTTGTTTGCCGACGGATCAGAGACGGCAGTGAAATTCCCACGTCTATTTCCGAATACGAAACAGATTCCCTCCCTGGTTATTGAAAGACATGCCACACTGGGAGACGTGCCATGCGCACCACGGGCACGGTCCTGACACTCTGTGGGACCTCTGACCGGATTCTGACACACTGGGAGACACGACACAACTTTCTTTACCAGAGACTCAACCTGTAAATTGACCTTCCAGTCGTCTTCCCTGAGGACTTCCGAGTCCCCCTGCTCCTCTGATGTTTGAACCTTCCCCCCATTTTGATATTCGTCAGCACTATTCTTTTTTTTTACCAAAAATAAAATCTCATAATTTTCCCTAAACTTCTTTGCTCATTCTTCCAATATTATCTTGTTAAGGAAACTGATATGTTGCACCTTATCAAAGGCCTTCTGACGGTAAATGGCATTGCCTTTCCTTTGTCCACGGTGCTTGTTACTTCCACTAAGAACCCATGCTGGCTTTGACTTATTTTATCATTCGTCTCCATGTACCTTGAAAACTCATCATTAAACATAAATTCCAACACTTCCCCAGCCACTGAAGTTTGGCGAACTGGCGTATAATTTCCTTTTTTGCCTCCATTCCTACTTAAAACTTTTTTTAGAAACCCTTTTGAAACTTAGAAACACAGAAACCCTACGGCACAATAGAGGCGCTTCGGCTCACAAAGCTGTGCCGGACGTGTCCTTACCTTAGAAATTACCTAGGGTTATCCATAGCCTTCTATTTTTCGAAGCTCCAGCTATCTGTCCAGGAGTCTCGTAAAAGACCCAATCGTAACTGCGTCCACCACCGTCGCCGGTAGCCCATTCCACGCACACTACTCTCTACGTAAACAAAGACTTACCCCTGACATCTCCTCTGTACCTACTTCCAAGCATCTTAAAACTGTGCCCTCTTGTGTTAGCCATTTCAGCCCTGGGGAGAAGCCTCTCACTATTCACACGATCAATGATTTTGTTAGCTTTTAAAAGCTTTCCAATAATCAAACTTCCCACTCACCTTTGCTGCCTTATATGCCTTTTCCTTGGCTTTTATACAGTCCTTAACTTCCCTTGTCAGCCACGATTCCCTACCCCTGCTGTTTGAGAACTTATTCCTCTGTGGGGCATATGTATCCTGCGCCTTGTGAGCTATTCTCAGAAACTCCAGCCAGCTCGGCTCTGCTGTCATCTGCGCCGGTATCCTCCAATCCTCCGGTGCAAGCTCCTCTCTCACATTTCAGAAATTACTTTCATTCCATTGCGATACAGATACAAGTGAGTTATTCCTCTCCCTCTCAAACTGCTGTATGAATTTATTCATAATATGATCACTGTCTCCTCAGTGTCCCTTTACGTTAATAATATCTAATTTATTGCTCAACACCAAATCTAAGATAGCCTTTCCCGGACTATGCTCAAGCACAAGCTGCTCTAAACAGCCGTCTCGTAGGCATTCAACAAATTTCCTCTCTTGCGATCCGACACCAACCTGAGTTTCACAAACCCCTTGTATCTTGAACCCCCATTACAATTTCGTCCTTGCCCTTATTGCATGCCTTCTCCAGCTTCCTTTGCAATCTCAACCCCACACTGGCTACTATTTGAAGGCTTGTATAAAATTCCCATAATGTGTTTTTAGCCATTGCAATTTACTAACTCCACCCACATAAATGCAACACTCTCTGACCCTAAGCCACCTCATTCCATCTCTTCCCAACAGAAACACATCGCCACATAAGTCTTCCTGTCTGTCCTTCCGGTAAAAAGTTTATCTTTTGATACTGACCTCCCAACTATGGTCTTACTTCAGCCACGACTCAGTGATGCCCACAATCTCATACCGACCGATCTCTAATTGTGCCATGAGTTCATCCACCTTATTCCGAATGCTACCCGGATTTAAATACAACACTTGCAATCCTGCATTCTTCGCCATTGTGAATTAAGCCTCTGTGGTACAATTTAAATCTTTGCTTGACTGCATTTGTACCCAGTCATGCGCTTGTCCTTTCTTACATTCATGTTACACCCATCAACTACTTGTAAACCTGCCGGCTAATCCTCAGCTCTATCATACTTGTTCCCATCCCGCTGACATACTAGTTTAAATCATAACGAACAGGTCCAGAAACATCTGACCGTAAGAAAACGGGAACCCCATGGATTCGAGTGCAACCCAGCCTTTTATACAGGTCCCACCTGCTGCAGAACAGGTCCCAATTATCCAGCAAACTGAATCTCTGCCCCAGCTCCAAATACTCTGTCACACACTTATCTGCCATCTCATTGTATTCCTGTTCAAACTGTAGCGTAGCATAGGCAGCAATCCCGAGATTACTACCTTTGTCGTCCTCCCTCTGAGATCCCTTCCTTCCTTTCTAACTGCCTGTATTCCTTTTTCTGGTCCTCACACACTGTGAGACTCTACACACCCCTGGACCAGTCCCGAAACACTGTCAGATTCCGCAAATTCTGACAGAGTCCTGACACATTAAGAGACTCGACACACCCTGCCTGGTTCCTACCACTCTGTCAGACACCACCAAACTCCCTGACAGATCCTGACACACTGCGAGACCCCACACACTACTGAGAGGGTCCTGATATCCTATGAGACCCTACACACCCTACAAGGGTGCTGACACACTATGAGACACCACACATCGCTGGAAGGGTCCAGACAAACTGTGAGACCCCACGCATCCTTGGCAGAGTCCTGGTACACTGTGACACTCCACAGACCGCTTCAAGGTTCCTGACATGCTATGAGCTCTCGCAGACCCCTGAAAGGCTCTTTATACTCTGTGAAATTCAGAAAAGTCTTGGCAGGGCGCTAACGTACCGTTAGGTCCCACATCTCTTGTAAAAAATCTGTCGTCAGCTGAGTGTAGCTACAAGTAACTGTGCTCCAATTCATCCAGACCCTGTCTTACATTGACATCTGCCTTTCCCTAATTCAGGGCCTCAATACTCGTGGTATCAACATGCCATTCCATAACCGAGACGGATGCTCTGTCTGTCCAGAATACTCTCCCACTGACACTCCAAACACTTGTCCAGCTATATTAACACCTGACAGGAAGGGTAGAAGAAAGGTACAGGTTAGGCTAATGAACCTCATTGTAAGGCTGGCAGGGCCGGGTAAATGAACATGATAAGATGGTTGGGTCTGAAGTGGTTATTTCAGTGTACAGAGTGTCCTGGGTCGGGTAGTTGGAACTTGAGAGTGGATCAGCACATGGAAGTGTGATGTTGTGGTTTTTATGAAGATTTGGTTTAGAAAGGGCAGAACTGTCAGCTCGATAATCCGGAGTTGTGATAGTTCAGATTTAATGGGGGAGGTAATACAGTTGGAGAGGTTTATTGACTGAAGTGTGGAATTTCGCAGCTGCACTCAGAGAGGACATACTTGGCAATTGAAGTACTGAGGCAATATGGGAAGAGCTCAACAATAAGACAGATACAATCACTGATGGGTTTTTCCTAATCATCTCCCAGTAGTCATCAGGAAACCGAACAACTGATATGTCGGCAAATTCTGGGAAGAAGCCAAAGCAGAACGTTTGTTGCAGTGGGTAATTTTAACTTTTCCTATGCTGCCTAAGGCCTTTCATTCTCTGTCCCATGTTTCCTTACTGCTAGAATATCTTCGGATGATGCGATGGCGGGAGGTGTTCTGGGAATAATGTGTGTAATGTCTGAATTTGAAGAGAAGAGATAATGCACCTGGTGCATTGTGGGACGTAAGCGGACAAGATGCTTGGGTTTCAGTGGGAGAGTCTTTGGGAGCAGTGAAAACAACTCCTGTTCTCAGATGGTTATGAATAAGGTGAGGTCGACAGATTTTGCGGTATAAGGCGTGGGAAAATTAAATTGGGGGAAGCCTGATTAAATGGCAAAACGTTTGATTGTTATCAGCTCTTATTAGGCAGATCCCCATCTGGCAAGTGGGGTCAATTAAATATCAATTGATCAGCAGTTGAAAGGATATTAAAGTCCACGATGTGGAAGTTGACAAGAGATGTAAGTGTTGTCAGAAGCAGAGAAGGTAATGTTTGTGATGATTAAATGAGACACTGAGCTGTGGAGGGTGAAGAGGCGTGTCAAAGAATCCATCGGGATGTAGATCAGTTGCAGATGCGGATGGGGAAATAGATGGAGTTTAATCCAGAGAAGTGCGAGTTGTCGCAATGCAGATCAAATGTATGGGGGAAGTATAGAGTAACGGTCACAACCCTGACATCTTTCACGTCTGGAGGGATCTTGATGTCCATCTCCGTAGCTCCGGAGGCAGCTGCAATGAAATTGATGTGGCATCATGCTGGCACCAAGGTTGTGGGCCGAAGAGCCTATTCCTGTGCTGTTCTGAGTTCTGTGCAGGCCCTGTCACAGCTGAAATCCTGAGCCACCTTCTGGCGAAATTCGTCGGTTTCTGTTCTCTTCACCACCCCACCTGTAACCAGCATGGTTTTCAAACTTGTATTTAAAGACACAGGCCAGTGGCATCTCCCCTTTCTCCCCTATCCACAGACGTTGTCTGACCCGTACTCACATCTACACTCCTGTCCTTCTACAGCTGTGCTGCAGAGGGCAGGCTAACTTGATGCACAACTGTGGCGGACTGGAAGGCTCTGCAACGGGTTGTCAAAACCGCCCAGCGCATCACCGGCACCCCCAGCCTACCCTCCATCAGGGACGTTTATATAGAAAGTCTCCGTAAAAGGGCCAGTGGCATCAGGAAGGATCCCACCTATCCTGCCTGTGGGCTATTTGCCCCTCCCCCATGAGGGAGATAGCTACGTTGCATCCACAGCAGGACCGGACTCAAAATCAGTTACTTTCCTCAAGCAGTAAGACTATCAGTACCTCCAGTGACTAAGCCACCCCTCCACAACTAACAACCCCCACCCCACCACCAGCACGGTTTTAAAATTTACAGTCAGAACCACCTGAGGTCAGAGTGACTCTTGTATCGTACATATTTATATTTATTGTGTTTTCCATTGAGTTGTTTATCTGAGATTTTTTTTTGGCTGAATCAGATCCGGAATAACAATTATTTTCTTCACCTTTACACTTGTGAATCTTGAATCTGTTGAGTATTTACAACACATACTCTTCCAGAGACACAAGACTGCAGATCTGCCGTCTCAAACCATTTTCTGGCGGAACTCTGTGAGCCAAGCAGAATCTGTAACAATGGGGTGGGGAGAGGGGGGGGGGATTGCCTGCGTTTTGTGACTGTCTCAATTTCCTGAATAAGACATTGAGATTTTCTGCCCCAATTACCCATCCACAGAGCACATGCTGATCAAAGATACTTCTTTGTATTTTGAATGCGTGACGGTGAGAGGGGACAGGGAGCTGTGATTCCCCGACCTGTTCGTTTGACAGAATGCCCACTACCCTTTTCTCCAACTCCATAAGCCACATCAACACTGGGGATTGAAAGTTTATTCCACAGGAACAATGATATCTGTGGCTGTAATGAGAGGGTGGTCTGTGCGGGACAGCACAATCAATGTGGAAATGTGATGATCTGGTGTTTATCTAGACCAGGCCTCTCTGTCCAGTCAGCGGTCTGTTAATCGAATTCACTTTACTGTACGAACATCCATTGATGAATCCAATAATGCAATAGCTTTGCACTAACTCTTGTGAGCTTAAATACTGAGTTCTGAGTAGAGGCATCTAACAGTTTGTACACTGTCTGTTCCCATGGAAGATGTTCAACACAAACACAAGGAGACTCTGCGGGCACAAACTGAAACACTGAGAGTGAACACGATCCTGATGAGAGAGAAGGTGAAGGTTTTCCAGCTGGTTGATCGATACGCTGAGCTCACGGTCATTTCTACTGTTCGAGATCGGAGACTGGTGGAACATGAGCTGCTGGCAAGAGGCAGAGACCACGACGAGTGGAGACAGAAACATCTCCGCAGGGAGCTGGAAAAAATCCAGACTGATCAGTTGTTCCAGAGCAGCTTTTCCCGGAGTAAATCCAAATCTGGGAGTTCGGCAGCAGTGGCCGGAGTCCCGGGAATCGGAAAAACAACAATGGTTCAAAAGATTGTTTATGATTGGGCCACAGGAAAAATATACCAACAATTCCAGTTCATCTTCAGTTTCAAATTCCGGGATTTAAATGCCATTAACTGTCGAATAAACCTGAAGGAACTGATTCTGGATCGATATCCTTACTTTGGGAATATCCTAAGAGTAGTTTGGAAGAATCCAGAGGGATTATTGTTTATATTTGATGGTTTGGATGAATTAAATGACAAAATCGATTTTGCTGGCAGCCGGAGAGACACAGAACCTCAGTACACATGCACAGATTCTGAATTCAAGTGCAAGGTGTCTGACATTGTGCAAAGTTTAATCCAGCACAAGCTGCTCCCAGGGTGTTCAGTGCTGGTGACTACCCGTCCCACTGCATTGCATTTATTGGAAAAAGCAGAGATCAGTGTCTGCGCTGAAATCCTGGGATTTGTTGGTGAGGAACGGCATTTTGAAGATCAGACGGTGGCGGAAGCTGTTTTCAAATACATGCAGGAGAACGAGATCCTGTATACCATGAGCTACAACCCCTCCTACTACTGGATCCTTGCTCTGACACTGGGTCCCTTCTTCACACAAAGAGTCAGGGATCCACAGCGAGTTCCCAAGACCATCACCCAACTGTACTCCTACTATATTTACAACATTCTGAAAAATCACGGCCGTGAGATTGAGAACCCCCGTGATGTGTTACTCAGGGTTGGTCAGATGGCCTTCAGAGGAGTGTCCGAGAGGAAGATTGTGTTTACAGATGGAGATTTGATTAAGTACAATCTGCAGCCTTCCCAGTTCCTGTCCGGGTTCCTGATGGAGCTTTTGGAGAAAGAGGATTCTGCCCGCAGCGTGGTGTACACATTCCCACACCTCACCGTCCAAGAGTTTGTAGCTGCAGTCGCACAATTCCTGAATCCGCTTCCCGGGGATATCCTGACATTCCTCACTGAAGCCCACAACATGACAGATGGGCGATTTGAGATATTTCTCCGTTTTGTTGCTGGTCTCTCCTCGGGGTCGGCCTGGCGCTGGAATGAGTTTCTGGGTCCATTTCCTGCTAATACAGCCTGCCAGGTGATTGACTTTGTGAAGGCGGAGGTCAAACATCAGACTGGAAACACGAGTGAAGCTGATAAAAGGAGCCTCCTGAACACATTGCACTATCTGTTTGAGTCTCAGAATCATGGGCTGGCTCAGGACACACTGGGATCTGTGGAAAAACTTTCACTCAGTGGTCTGCGAATGACACCAATTGACTGCGCGGTCCTGTCTCATGTCATTGGGTTCTGTGATACAGTAAAGCACCTCGACCTGGATCACTGCTACATTCAGTGTGAAGGACTCCAACGGCTGGCACCCAATCTTCACAGATGCCAAGAGTTGGGGTAATTCAAATATTTAGATTTTCTAACAGTGGAAATTAAAGATTTAACGTTAAAAATCTTTAGCCAAATAATAGCAAGGTATGTGCCATTGTTTGATTGGTTTGCTGATGAATAAATGTCTAAAATTTGTCATTAGCAAAGACTAAGGGTATCTTAAACCTTCTCCTGGACAACGGCAGTGACTATCACCATGTGTTGCACAGGGAGCAGCCACATCCCCATTTATTGCCAAAGGTCAGAGCACAGCTCTGTTGTCAGTGGGCGATCTGAGCTTCTTCTAGGTGGCCAGATGTTAGGTTAACTCAATAATGACACAGTCCTTTGCACTTCTCAATCATCTTCATCCCTTCACCCATTGTGAACCTTCTGCCTCTCTGGACCGGGCAGTCAAAGATGCAGTCACAACACCCTCAATCTTCATTGTCCAGTCAGTGATACATAAAATTTTATAGCAGCTAGCAGATAGTTACAATATGTACAAACAAGCTGGATGAACTCAGCAGGTCGGGCAGCATCCGTTGAAATCATTTTCCCAAGATGATTTCATTTGGGAAATGAAAGTCTACAAAAGTTCCTCAAGACTGTGTGGGTTTGAAATGAAAGCTGACCGCTGTAAATGAAGGGTATTGGTATTTTGAAAAATTGCGTCTCCATCAAAATTCTGCCTGTCCAGAGAGATCCCTGGAAGGGTTTCCCAGCTGCTGTTCATGCTGATCTGGGATAGTATGGGAATATTGCACATGGCAGATCGAGTTTAATTTCATGGAATGTGGCCCTTTTCCT
>JAUOBT010000574.1:4143-17364 GCA_032362145.1 Hypanus berthalutzae
TGTTCAGAAAAACAGGTAATGATAATGAACCAGAAGATTTTAATGCTACCAGGATGGAGATTAGGATCGAAATCACGAGAGCCTGAGGTGCGATGACAAGGCCTTTCCGAGCAGTATTAGTGAAAACCTCAAGGCTGTCTAAAAGTATGTGAAGAACAAGATGATAAGATGTGAGAGAATTGTACCAATCAATGGTGAGCGTGGAAAAGTTTGTAGGGAGCCGGAGGAGATAGCAGAGGTACTTAATGAATACTTTGCTGCAGTATTCACTACGGAAAAAAAGGATCTTGGCGATTGTAGATATATATGACTTGCAGTGGACTGAAACGATTAATTGTGTAGATGTCAAGGAAAAGGATGTGCTTGTTGCAACGAATGAGGCGAACCCAAGTGCAGGACACAGGCACGGAGAAATGGTCAGGATGCAGATGTGAACGGAAAACAGGAGGGAGAGCAGGTAGGCAGGAGACGTCGGACAGAATTAATCTTGACTCGGAGCGTCGAAAAAGAAAGGTCGGATAAAACTCTTCTTAGTACGGAGAGACAGAGTTACACTGAAGTAAAACATTAGAAGATTTATTTTGATGTGAAGAGACTGTAAACCTCTGAAATGGAATTCAACTTAGAAAACTGAACTTGACAAGAAAAGATGGAGTTTCACAGGTAATTCTGAATACTGGAGGAAAACCGGTCGGGAAACGTTAATTACCACACAGGCAAAACCAACGATCAGGCAACTAGTGGGTGTAAATCCGCGGTTCTTATGCTGCAGGTACCGATGAAAAATAGGTATGCCGTTATCAAAGAGATTTAGCAGCAAATGGGAAATTGGCGGTCGGAATCGTGACGCAATAAAAGGAAAATAAAATACGGAATTGACGATCAGGACCATGATAATACAACCCCCGCCCAACGGGAGCTTCCAGGCGAACTATCAGGCTTCTCCGGATTGCCTCGATGGAATCACGGATGAGGGAAGTATCCAGAATGATGAACGGGGAATCCAGTAGCGTTCCTCCGGGCCGTATCCTTCACAGGCGACCAGGCACTGCCTCGGCGGCACACATCCGGTAATCACAAGACGGTGTACGCTGGGTGGTCGGCAATGATACGGGCGTGTGGAAGGGATTTGGCAGAAGGACACAATTAGCTAAGAGATACCGGTTTCAATTGGGATACGCGGAAAGTGGGATGAATGTGCATGGATCTGGGCAGTCTGATTATGACCGCCGAGGGGTTGATTATACTCTCAATTTCGAATGGTCCCATGTAGCGAGGGGCGTGTTTCTTGGGTTCATTTTTAAGGGGAATGTCTTTTGACAAGAGCCAAACCTTCTGCCCAGGCCGCTAATTAGTTGTAGAAATTCGATTGCGATCGGCATTCCTCCGGGTTGCATTCTACTGAGTGGAGCAGGGCCACGCGTGCATCCTTCCAGACCTTGCCGGACTGGCGGAGATGGGCCTGAACTGAAGGCACATCGATGTGGTCTTCAAGTGCAGGAAACAGAGGGGGTTGATAACCGACGGAGAATTTGAAGGGAGACATTCCGGTGGCGGTGCTGACCAGGCAGTTGTGGGCGTACTTTACCCAAGCTAGATGAGTGCTCTGGGATGACGGGTTGCTGGCGGTTACGCAGCACAATGCTGCTTAGAAATCCTGGTTTGCTCGTACCGTTTCACCTTTAGCCTGCGGGTGGAAGCCAGAAGACAGACTTACTGAGCCTCCAAGGGCTTGACAAAAGGATATCCAGACTTGAGAGATGAGTTGCGGACCCCGCTCAGATATAATGTCCGAGGGAATTCCATGATAACGGAAGATGTGATGAACAAGGAGGTCGGGTTTTTCACGGGCTGTAGGGAGTTTGGGAAGGACTAGGAAGTGCACAGCTTTGGAGAGGCGGTCGATCACGGTTTGTGCGTCAGTGATCCCATGTGAAGTGGGTAGTCTCGTAATGACATTCAGCACAATGTGAGACCAAGAGCGGCTCGGGAAAGGTAGGGGACGAAGGAATCCAGCAGGTGGTCGGCGTCAGGCTTTTACACGGGCACACACAGAACAGGCAGAGACCGAGGAGCGAGTGTCAGCATCCATGGAGAACCACCAGAAATGTCTCTTTAGAGGGGACAGAGTCCGATCGATCCCGGGATGGCAGGCGAATCGAGAAGTGTGTCCCCACTGGGGAACCTGAGAACGAACAGCGTCGGGCATGAAGAGACGATTGTCGGGTCCATTCCCTTTGTCAGGATGAGGCCGCTGGGCACCTGGAAGATCGAGGGCAGCCACCACAGAGGATGGTGGAGGATGGTCTCGGGGTTCGGAAAGCCCTACTCGAAGACAGATTGACGAGAGAGAGAATCGTGCTTCACATTCTTGGAACCAGAACGATAGGTTCTGAAACGGCTAAAAAGTAATAACCAAAGGGCTCAGCGGGATTTCAGGCGTTCGGCGTTTTGGAGTTAGGCGAGGTTCTTGTAGTTCGTCCAAACGATGAATGGATGATTGGGCAATATATGTCAGTACCGGCAGCTGGATGATATGGATAGTTTTGCTTGGAAGGGACACGTCAAGTATTACGTAATGAGGAATTGTCCTCTGTGTTCAAACTACGCTGGTCATGGGGCATGAAGGGAAGTGTCTGGACAAACAGGAACATTAGAGATAGTCAGTATGGATCAGGCCGTCGTAGGTCATGTCTAAGCAATCTCACAGAGCTTTATGAGGATGTTACCAGGAATGCTGTTGCAGGCAAGGCAGTGGATGCCGTCTACAGGGGCTTAGGCAAGGAATTTGCAAGGTTACGTATGGGAGGATAGTCGGGACGGTTCAGTCGCTTGTCTTTCACGATGAGGTAGAAAACTGGATTCGTCATTGGCTATGTTGCGGAGGCAAGGGTGTGGTAATGGATGGTTGTCTCTCTGACAGGGGACGTGTGAAGAGTTGAGTGCTCCAGGGATCGTCGCTGTGTCCGTCGCTGTTTCTCATTTAGATCAACTATCTGGATTAGCAAATATGCCGATCTTGATACAGGTATTTAAAATTATGAGGGGGATAGATTGTGTTGACGTGGATAGGCTTTTTCCATTGAGAGTAGGGGAGATTCAAACAAGAAGGCATGAGTTTAGAGTTAGGGGGCAAAGGTTTAGGGGTAACATGAGGGGGGATTTCTTTCCTCAGAGATGGGTAGCTGTGTGGAGAGAGCTTCCAGTAGAATTGGTAGGGGAAGGTTCGGTATTGTCATTTAAAGTAAAATTGGACAGGTATATGGACAGGAAAGGAATAGAGGGTTATGGGATGAGTGCGGGCCAGTTGTATTAGGTGGGAGTAGGCGTTCGGTTCGGACTATAAGCGCCGAGATGGGCTGTTCCGGTGCTGTAATTTTTATATTGTTATATGGTTATATGAATTGTGTATTGTAAGGGAAGCAAGTAGGGAAGTTATGGAAACTGTGATGATTAAAGAAGAGGAAATACTGGAGTTCTTAAGGAATATAAAAGTGGATAGGTCTCCGGGTCCTGACAGACTATTCCATAGATTCTTGAGGGAAGTTAGTGCAGAAACAGCAGGGGCTCTGACAGAAATATTTCAAATGTCATTAGAAACTCGGATGGGGCCGAAGGATTGGCGCATTGCTCATGGAGTTCCATAGTTTAAAAATGGTTATAAGTGTAAACCTAGCAATGATAGGCCTGTAGGTTTGACGTCAGTGGTGGGTAAATTAATGGAAATTATCTTTAGAGATGATATATATAATTTTCTGGATAGACAGTGTCTGATTAGGAACAGTCAACATGGATTTGTGAGTGAAAGGTCATGTTTGACAAATCTTATTGAATTTTAAAAGAGCTTAATAGGAAGGTTGACGAGGGTACAACAGGGTATGTTGTCTATATGGACTTCAGTAAGGCCTTTGACAAGGTACCATACGGAAGGTTAGTTAGGAAGGTTCAATCGTTAGGTATTAATATTGAAGTAGTAAAATGGTATCAACAGTGGCTGGACGGGAGATGCCAGAGAGTAGTGGTGGATAACCGTTTGTCAGGTTGGCGGCCAGTGAATAGCTGTGTGCCTCAGGGATCTGTACAGGGTCCAATGTTGTTTTTCATATACATTAATGATCTTGATGATAGGGTGGTAAATTGGATTAGTAAGTATGCAGATGATACTAATGTAAGTGGCGTGGTGGATAATGAAGTCGGTTTTCAAAGTCTGCAAAGAGATTTAGGGCAGGTAGAAGACTGGTCTGAAAGATGGTAGATGGAGTTTAATGCTGATAAGTGTGAGGTGCTACATTTTTGTAGGAATAATCAAATTAGGTCATACATGGTAAATGGAGGCATTGAGGAATGCAGTAGAACAGATTGATTTAGGAATAATGTGCATAATTCCCTGAAGGTGGAATATCATCTGGATAGGATGGTGAAGAAAGCTTTTGGTATGCTGTCCTTTATAATTCAGAACATTTAGTATAGGTGTTGGGATGCAATGTTAAAATTGTATAAAGCATTGGTAAGGCCAAATTTAGAGTATTGTGCACAGTTCTGGTCACCGATTTATAGGAAAAATGTCAACAAAATAAAGAGAGTACAGAGGAGATTTACTGGAATCTTACCTGGGTTTCAGCACCTAAGTTACAGAGAAAGGTTGAACAAATTATGTCTTAATTCTTTAGAACATAAAAGGTTGAGTGGTGACTTGATAGAAGTATTTAAAATTATGAGGGGGATTGAGAGAGTTGACATGGATAGGCTTTTTCCATTGAGAGTAGGGAGATTCAAACAAGAGGACATGAGTTGAGAGTTGGGGGCAAAAGTTTAGGGGTGATACGAGGGGGAACTAATTTACTCACAGATTTGTAGCTGTGTGGAACGAGCTTCCAGTCGAAGTGGTAGAGGCAGGTTCGATAGTGGCATTTAAAGTAAAATTGATAGGTATATGGACAGGAGTGGATTGGAGGGTTATGTGCTGAGTGCAGGCCGGTGAGACTAGATGAGAATAAGCGTTTGGCACGGACTAGAAGGGCCGTGATGGCCTGTTTCCGTGCTGTAATATTTATATGGTTCTACCATAAAAACACGATTCAGAGGAAAATTGGTATTAGATAAAATGGTGTGCACTTGGATTGGGAATTTGGAATCTTCATTTTGGAAGGCTGCTTCTTTTAATGAGCATGAAAGGCTGCTGCTCAACACTTTGAAATGCTGGTTTTAAGTTGTCGGGTTCCATTGGAAAAGATTGTTTTGAATTCATTGTAGCATCTGCCCTGTAATATGTGAATTACAGGTCAGTTTAGACAACGTGGCGGTGCAGTCAATAGCTCAGCGATTTGCTTACGTCGTCAGCCCTATTTCCATAAATTATCCAGCTGCTGCTCGGTGGTCAGCTTCAATCGTATATAACTACAGAGTCCAAATATAGTTGTAAAGTCTCCCGAAACTTTGACCCTCCTTACCGAATACGGCTGACCGCTGTCTTCCAGCCAGAATTCACTCTATCTACTACATCAACTCTCTTCTGTGAGTCAGCCAATTCTGAATTATTGCAACCTGGTTTCCCTCGATCCCATGCCTCCTGACTTTCTGAATGATTCTGCTATTGAGAACGGATCAAACGACTGAGCAAGATTAATATATCCACATCGACTGTTCTGATTCATCTGTTTGTTTTTCACTGTTACAAATAATTCAATCTGGTTCATAAAGGACAATGTGCAGCCTCAAAAATCCACGTTGACTCTCCGTAGCTGGACTACGTTTTTTCCAAATGCCCCAAAATTCCCTCCACAATAACCTTCTCCAATAGTTTACCCACTACTGACATAATATTCAGCGGTCTCTAATTTGAAAGAGTATATCTATTATCTTTCGTCAACAGAGGAATTACATTTGCCGTCTCCCAGTCTTGTAGTTCTACTTTCATGGCCAGCGAAGACGCAAATATCTTGTCCAAAAGTGTAGCAATATCTTCACTCGCCCTCCAACATTACCTGGACTATATCACTTCCGGTATCGGGGAATCATCTATCATAATTCCAAGTTTCCATCTTGTCCACTTTAGAAGCGTCAGCATGTTTGGCATATCAGCCTTTTTTTACGCTGTGTTCACATTCATGAATGTATTCAGTAAGGATCTTCATCGCCTCTTTGGACTCCAGACACAGGTTTTCCTCTGACCTGCCCACACTCTCTCCAGTCTCCTCCTGTTCTTCACAGTGCAACTCGCCAAGGGTTCTCATGTCACTTTCTACCTCTTCTAAGCCCATTGTAAAATTCTTTCCTGTCTGCAATGCGACTCGCCATTACCCTACCCGATTTTTTCTTCCTAAACCTTAGGTATCTTTCTTTCTTCCTCTTGGCGTGCTGTTCCAACTTTCTTGTCAACCAGAGTTACTTTACGCTATCATCCTTTCCATGCATCAATGAGACAAGCTGTTACTGAAACCCACGTCAGTGCTCCCTAAACAATCTCCACATATCTGTTACGCATTTCTTTGAGAACATCATTTCCGAATCTACGTTCCCAAGTTCTTGCCCGGTAGCACCATACATCGCAGACCCCAAATTGCATACTTCCTGGTCTTACCCCTGTGCAAGGAAAATGTTGGGGAGTTCTGCCCTATCGTTCTGAAATGCTGACCCGGTTCCTTTTCTAATATTAGATCCAGTGTGGACGGTTCTCTAGCCCGCCTTTCTTCTTATAGTGACATGAATCTTTCATGGATACTACTGAGAAATTATACCATACCTAAACATTTTACCCTGGGGAGTTGCCAAAGACTATTGTACAAGTTTCACTTCCCCGTGTCAATAACACGGCACATGTCAAAGACCCGCTTCCCGATCTGTTCTTCACTGTTCCTGCTGCGTTCTTTTTTGTTGATCTGGTGAGCCGCCCTTCATGTTTCTGTGTTCGTCTCCCAGTCTATCAACAAACGAACACTCCACGTTGTCCTCCCTTTCTGCAGCTGCGATACTCTCCCTGGTTTCCCAGCGCACTCCCTTTACACTCTGTTACCCGACCCTGTCCATTTTGAAATATCTAAAACATGGAAATTCCTCAAGAGATTTCTGCCCTTGTGACAGACGCGTGTCTGTGATAGTTCGGAACATACTTCGACCAATGTAACACTCACGCCAGCAGCACTGAACATTTGTATTGCTAACTACCTGAACTGTATGAAGTCAGCAATCTTCCGCCAAATCTACAATTTCCGCGTGTCCAGGCATATGATTGTTTGAATTTATGACATATTTGCAAATCATGTTCATTATAAAACGGCTTTATTTGAAAAATCCGCTGAATTGCCGTTAGACACAGGCGTTATCTACACAGATGGCCATTTAATGTAAAAACATACTTCATTCCATTCCTCAGCTCTTCTCTGAATTTCCTCTGTGTCAGTGTATAGATACAAGTATTGGTACACATGCTGAGTACTTGCAACATGTACCCAAATTGCTGTAGGATGTATACCGGGGAACTCAAATATCTGTTCTCGTAAAAATAGTTTTGCACTTGCCATTTCAGGGAATGGGCTACATAGGGCATCCAAAATAATATGAAATTAGCTGATATAGAAAACAACAAAATCATCGATTTTCTGCGTTTTTCCACCTCGGCATCTTTCTGATAATCGCTGTTATGCCGCAGACCTCTGCGGACTCTATTTGCCACAACGATATGTCTTACGGTTAACCCGTTAAAAAATATAATTAATCCGATTGGTAGTATTGGTGTTAAAATACTGTCCAGTAATGCGTATGCTCTCCACACGGATAAAGTGGCGTATTCATCTGTGCCGGTGCACCGCCACGGCGTGTTGTCAATGATGACGTAAGGTTCAAGGGCAAAGTAAACCGGGACAGCCCTCCCGCAACTCACTATAACCACGATCACGATAACCACCGTTGCTGTTCTCTCAGTGCAGTATCGCTCTCGCAGCTTTTGGTAACATATTGCGATGCAGCGATCTAAAGTAAAACTGACCGTGAACCAAACAGAACAGTCCCGTGTCACAGCCACAAGTACAAGTGTCAGAGCGCATACAGGAGTGATGAGCAAGGATCTGGAATAAATGTAGATATTATTTGTCTGTTCCACTAAAGCAACAACGATCACCACCATCAGATCCGCTGTTGCCATTCCAACCAGGTAACGGGTGATGCATTTGGACAGTCCGCATTTTCCCCGAGAAAGGATCACAATCGCCATTAAGTTAACTACAAGAAATTTGGAAACAAAATATAAACATGGTCAGCTCCCTGATTGTCCCCATTCTTGCGATGCTATGCAGTGTTGGTCTGTTTGGAAGCGGAAAGCAGAAATCCAGTGCGTGCGTTCTCCGTCTCTGCACTCCGGCTGGAGGACAATGACGGATGTGAGTATCAGTGGATTGTCGACATCCCCAAAGTTTAGAGCTCGGCATTCGAGTTCCTGGACTCACGGACCGGTGAGCAGTCGATCGCTCCTGTAAACAACACCATTTCCATTATTAGAGGTGAAATAGCTGAAGGGAATGTTTGCAGCGGTGAGAAAGTGGAATCAAAAGATACAAAGCACAAGTTATCATTTATTGAATAGACCTACGTGTCGAAAAAAGACTGGACCGTCATTTAAATAAGCTGCCACGTTGTTATAAGGTCGAAGTGTCTGCACTGATAGAGACTCGGGCCTGGAGAAGCAGAGACCAGCATCACTTCAGAAAGCCTAGCGAGGTGAAATTATGAAACAGCAAAAATATCGACACCAACTTAATTGACAAATGAAGAAAACTCTACGATCGAATTACGGGAAATGGAAATAAATCCATTTGATGCCTGAATCCTCCATTCCGGAAACACGTTTCAGCCGATGGTAGCATCTGTGCTCAGTAACAGTGCGGATCCCGCAGCAGAGTAACGACGGCACCATACATAAAGTAACCAGCTCCGGCATCTTACCCGGGACACCAACCGCTACAAGTGTGGGATAGAAAATGGCCGCAATGTAGTAAATTGTCGAATATCCCATATTCTGTCTGAAGCAGCGTTCAGTGTTACGGAGCGTTTCAGCTGCTCAGATGGACTGGTGATAGTTTTCGCAGACTTTTATTAAGGAGAGAGCAATTCCACTGAGGCAATTAGCGTGGCTATCACGTCAGGGACATTACTGACAACCAACTGCACAAACACTTACGTTAAACTATTTTTACTCACAGTTCCTGTGTCATGAATTTAATTCCTCAAGGGAGTCCATTAGTTTAAAAAAAATTATGTGTTTTTTTTCAAAGTTATTTTCCATGATACCTGGCTTCAGCTGCTTAAACAGGATATTATTTATATCAATGTTGCTTTAAAACATGTTTCATCTGGAAGTAGGTTTATTTTGTAATATTTGACAGAGCACATTCGCTTCCGAAATTGAGGGAAGGAGTTTTCTCTGGTGGGTGAAATGGAGAACACTTCTTGATTAAAGGGGAATATTCGTTCATTCTTTTCATTCGTTCGTTCCAGCCATTTCTGTCGATTTGAGTGAGGAAATTAACAATGACAGCTGTCATGTATTAAAATGACACTGCGCTTACGTTCTTCCGAACACTTTTAAAGATCCACAGCGACATTCCAGAGACCTGTGATCAAAATGGGAACGTGTCTTCGGGAAATTAGCGAGGTTTGTGCACAGTTTGAAGAACAATGTTTTCCAGCGCACACATGGGCCGTTTGGCAGGAACCTGACCTCTGCCAGTGAATTGACTTGATCACCTCTTACCCGTGACATGCGATGCAGTCTATCTACATAGAACATAGAATATTACAGCACATTACAGAACCTTCGGCCCACAATGTTGTGCCGACAGTCAACCCCTGCCTCCCATATTATCCCCCACCTTAACTTCCTCCATATACCTGTCTAGTAGACTCTTAAACTTCACTAGTGTGTCGGCCTCCACCACAGACTCAGGCAGTGCATTCCACGCATAAACCACTCTCTGAGTGAAAAACCTTCCTCTAATATCCCCCATGAACTTCTCTCCCCTTACCTTAAAGACATGTCCTCTTGTACTGAGCAGACGTACCCTGGGGAAGAGGCGCTGGCTGTCCATTCTATCTATTTCTCTTAAAATCTTGTACAACTCCATCAAGTCTCCTCTCATCCTCCTTCTCTCCCTTAATCTCTGATCATAACCCATACTCTAAACCAGGCAGCATCCTGGTAAATCTCCTCTGTACCCTTTCCAATGCTTGCACATGCTTCCTATACTGAGGCGACCAGAACTGGATACATACTCCAAGTGGGGCCTAACTAGAGTTTTGTAGAGCTGCATCATTACATCGCGTCTCTTAAACTCTATCCCTCGACTTATGAAAGCTAACACCCTATCAGCTTTATTAACTACCCTATCTACCTGCGAGGCAAATTTCAGGGATCGGTGGATATGTACCCAGAGAACCGTCTTCTGCTCCACACTACCAAGTAGCCTACCATTTACATTGTTCGGTGCCTTGGGGTTTGTCCTTCCAAAGTGTACCATCTCACACTTCTCCGGTTTGAACACAATCTGCCACTTCTCAGCCCACTTCTGCATCCCATCAATGTCTCTCTGCAATCTTTGACAATCCTCTACACTATGTACAACACCATCAACCTTAGTGTCGTCTGCAAACTTGCCAATCCACCCTTCTACCCCCACATCCAGGTCGTTAACAAAAATCACAAAAAGTAGAGGTCCCAGAACAGATCCTTGTTGGACATCGCTAGTCCCAACCTTCCAATCTTAATGCACTCCCTCCATCACGACCCTCTGCCTTCCGCAGGCAAGCCAATTCTGAATCATCCTGGCCAAACATCCCTGGATCCGATGCCTTCTGACATTCTGAGTAAGCCTACCATGTGGAAAATTGTCAAATGCCATACTAAAATCCATGTAGATCACATCCACTGCACAACCCTCATCTATATGCCTGATCACCTCCTCAAAGAACTCTATCAGTCTTGTTAGGCACGATATGCCCTTCACAAAGCCATGCTGACTGTCCTAGATCAGACCATGGTTCTGGAAATGCCCATAGATCCTATTTCTAAGAATCTTTGCCAACGTCCTTCCAACCACAGACGTAAGGCTGACTGGTCTATAATTACCTGGACTATCCCTACTACCTTTTTTGAACAAAGGGACATCATTCGCCTTCCTCCAATCCTCCGGTAACATTCCCGTGGACCACGAGGACATAAAAATCCTAGCCAGAGGTTCAGCAATCTCTTTCCTTGTCTCGTGGAGCAGCCTGGGGAATATTCCGTCAGGCCCCGGGGACTTATCCGTCCTAATATATTTTAACATCTCCAACACCTCCTCACCCTTAATATCAACATGCTCCAGAACATCAACCTCACTGATATTGTCCTCACCGTCATCAAGTTCCCTCTCAGTGGTGAATACCGAAGACCAGTATTCACTGAGGACCTCGCTCACTTCCACAGCCTCCAGACACATCCTCCCACTTTTATCTCTAATCGGTCCTACCTTCACTCCTGTCATCCTTTTGTTCTTCACATAATTGAAGAATCCCTTGAGGTTCTCCTTTACTCTACTCGAGAAGGCCTTCTCATGCACCCTTCTTGATCTGCTCAGCCCTTCCTTAAGCTCCTTTCTTGCTAGCCTATATTTCTCAATAGACACATCTTTACCTTGCTTCCTAAACCTCATGTATGCTGCCTTTTTCCACCTGACTAGATTTTCCACTTCACTTCTCACCCATGGTTCCTTCACCCTACCATTCTTTATCTTCCTTACTGGGACAATTGTATCCCTAATATCCTGCAAGAGATCCTTAAGCATCGACCACATGTCTATCGTACATTTCCCTGCAAAAAACATCATCCCAATTCAGACCCGCATCTTCTAGCCTTATAGCCTCATAATTTGCCCTTCCCCAATTAAAAAGTTTCCTGTCCACTTTGATTCTATCCTTTTCTATGATAATGTTAAAAGCCAGGGAGCGGTGATCACTGTCCCCCAGATGCTCACCCACTGAGAGATCTGTGACCTGACCCGGTTCATTACCTAATACTAGATCTAGTATGGCATTTCCCCTAGTTGGCCTGTCAACATACTGTGACAGGAATCCATCCTGGACACACAAATTCTGCCCCATCAAAACCCTTGGAACTAATCAAGTGCCAATCAATATTAGGGAAGTTAAAGTCACCCATGATAACAACCGTTATTTTTTCACCTTATTTTTGTACCAGTAATAACTGGTAGAACCTCCTTAAGTAACAATAGTCTCCACCAAACATTTCGTGCAGCAGCTAATCAGACTTGCACAATGACAAGAAAGAATTTTAGATATTCCTCCACACAAAACTGTTTCAGTTCGTCAATATTTCTTGCAAAAACTGCCTAATCTGAGGGAGTAATGATTTCAAAGTTGTATTAAAACATTTCACAGGAGAATGTTGGAGTAGTGGTCCATCACCTGAAGGTTAATCAAAGTTGGATGATGCATCGAGACAATTCCAAAAACTGCTTCAAATCATGCCACAGCATCTCAATTGGGTTAATTGGACTCAGACTTGGCCATTCTAAAACACAAATTTTCTTCTTTTTAAACCATTCTGTTGTTGATTCACTTGGCGTTTCAAATTGTTGCCTGTTCCCCAAAAACAACATTGCTGCACATCTCAAGTTTGCAAAGACACTTCAGGGACAATGTTCTGTGGACAGATGAGACAAAAGTTGAACATTTTGGTAGAAATGCACACTGCCACTTTTGGAGGAAAAGACACTGCACACCAACATCAAAACTTCATCCCAACTGTGAAGCATTGGTGGAAGGAACATCATGGCTTGGGGCAGCTTTGCTGCTTCAGGGCTCAGCAACTTGCAATCATTGAGGGAAAAATGAATTCAAAATTGTATCAAGACATTTTACAAGAGAATGTCAGAGTAGCTGTCCATTACCTGAAGCTTAAAGAAGTTAGAGGATGCAACAAGACAATGATCCAAGTCATAAGAGTAAGTCAACAGAATGGTTTAAAAATAAGAAAATTCATGGTTTGGAATGGCCAAGTCCTTAACCCAATTGAGATGCTGTGTCATGACCTGAAGAGGGCTGTTTTTGTGAGGTATTTCAGGAATACTGATGAACTGAAACAGTTTGTATGGAGGAATGGTCTAATCTCTCTCCTTCACATTGTGCAATTCTGATCAGCAGCTACAGGAACTGTTTGGTGAAAGTTATTGC
>JAUOBT010000577.1:3191267-3206829 GCA_032362145.1 Hypanus berthalutzae
CAATCCTGAGTAGTTTATAAGTAATTTTTAAAAAGTATTTACTAACTTTTCTTCAATTAAACATCAATTTACTGGTTTTTTACGGGAGAGCTGGATTTCCAGGTGTCGATCTTACGTCATCACGTGACGTCCCCCACATTAACTATTTATTTATAAATGAACAGTGGGATAAATAAATAAATAAATTATAAATAAAGCAGGCATCTAGCTAAACAAGTGCTCATCTAAGCTATCCTAAACTACATAGAACTACAATACTAAACATTCAGTAACCCTTTAAACTTAACAGGCAATCCATTAACTCTCACCAGGTTATAAAATTGCAGGTTTAAGCATGCTACAAACAAATACTTAACTAAACAAACATGGGGGCCCGTCTATGTCTGCAATGCTCTTTTCCAATGGTCCTTCAGTGCTGGTCACATATTCAGCTTGAAGGAAGCCCGGAAAACAAATAAAAAGAGACCAAGTCTTGTGCACATACTATTCTTACGCCTTGGTGCTACCCAGAACTAGAAACCGGTGCCGTGACATGCAAGGAAACCAATGGAAAGGAGCTGCCGCATCCTTTGAATGGGCCAATCAATGACCTACACAGCGGAAGCAGCTTTTGACAACCTCTCACATGACACTAACATGTTTCTCTTTTTCCCATTTCAGATGAAGTGTTCCAGACCTGAAAGATTGAATGTTCCTCTTTCCACAGATGCAGGCTGACTTGCAGACCTTTTCCACTATTTTCTTTTTATTCCAGATCTCAAACTTTTGATTTTCAAATTAAAAGCCATCATCAAAGGGATCCAGTAACCTGTCCATCCTTTTCTACTATTATATCTGCCTCTAACACTCCTCCTCAAAGAAAAATAAAGCATCCTAATACAAGGCCGTTTAAAGCAGCAATCCATCTTCAGTTTTGTCACATTGAAATACTTAAGAGTTAACACTGAATTTAACAATTTCACATAACCAGTACCTTTATTTTATTTTCAGGTAGCTGGTGTATTCTACATCTTAGGTCCAGCATGATTTTTTTCTCTCTTGACTGATCATATTCATCTTCCTCTGTTAAGACTCCTTCAGATAGATCAGCAATAATTCCCCATAACTTCCACCATCTCCAACAGACTCCCACCACCAAGCACATCTTTCCCTTTTCCCCCAGTTTTCACTTTCCTACATAACTCCCTTGTCCGTTCCATCCCTTCCTGCTGATTTCCCTCCTGGTACTTATAACCATATAGCCATATAACAATTACAGCATGGAAACAGGCCATCTCGGCCCTTCTAGTCCATGCCAAACGCTTACTCTCACGTAATCCCACTGGCCCGCACTCAGCCCATAATCCTCCATTCCTTTCATGTCCATATACTTACCCAATTTTACTTTAAATGCCAATACCGAACCTGCCTCTACCACTTCTACTGGAAGCTTGTTCCACATAGCTACCACTCTCTGAGTAAAGAAGTTCACCCTCATGTTACCCCTAAACTTTTGCCCTTTAACACTCAATTCATGTCCTCTTGTTTGACACTCCCCTACTCTCAAAATGGAAAAAGCCTATCCACGTCAACTCTATCTATCCCCCTCATAATTTTAAATACCTGTATCAAGTCCCCCATCAACTTTCTACGCTCCAAAGAATAAAGACCTAACTTGTTCAACCTTTCCCTGTAACTTAGGTGCTCCCAGGTAACATTCTAGTAAATCTTCTCTGTACTCTCTCTACTTTGTTGACATCTTACCTATAATTCTGTGACCAGAACTGTACACAATACTCCAAATTCGGCCTTACCAATGCCTTGTACAATTTTAACATTACAACCCAACTCCTATACTCAATTCTCTGATTTATAAAGACCAACTTACCGAAAGCTTTCTTCACCACCCTATGCACATGAGGTTCCATCTTCAGGGAACTATGCACCATTATTCCCAGATCACTCTGTTCTACTGCATTCTTCAATGCCCTACGATTTACCATGTATGTCCTATTTGGATTATTCCTACCAAAATGTAGCACCTCACAGATCTGCATACTTACTCATCCAATTTACCACCCCATCATCCAGATCGTTAATGTATATGACAAACAACATTGGAACCAGTACAGATCCCAGTTATCCACCACTACTCTCTGGCATCTCCCATCTTCTGTTGCATCCATGTTACTGAGGTAAGACTCATTTAGTCAAAGCATTGTCAAAGTGTGGCCGAACCGCCAGCGGAAGTGGCGGTTGCGGGTTCTCCTTCTATGTTAAGGAGAAGTGTTAATTACATACATGTATGGGAAGGGCGCTGAGGTCTATGCCGTTCGCTGGTCAACGGGACAAGGCAGAATAACAGTTTGGCGCAGATTATATAGACCTAAAGGTTTGTTGTTGCTGTAATATTCCGGGATTCGGTGATTATTCTCTGCATATGCTTCTCATTATCTTATAAAGTTCCATCAGGCCACCCCGCATCCTCGGCCGCTCTAGAGAAAAAAGTTCCTTGTCCAATGGTTACCTGTTTCATATGTCCCCTAATCTATACTGCTTCCTGGTAAACTTCTGCCTCCACTCCAAAGTTTCCATATCCTAACTATAATGGGACAATCAGAAGTGAATGTGATATTTCAGCCGATGCCCACTACCGCTGCATGAAGCTCAAAGGATCTCAAAAGTTAATTTGTTATCAAAGTATGCAACTTTAAGATTCTTCTTACCCAGATAGACACGAAACCAAGAAAAAAGAACGGCAACACGATCATCAAACTCTAAACCCCTCCCCCGCCCGGAACGCAACAAGAACATCGTTCCCCAATCTCGCGCACAATCACCCCCGCACAGAAAAACGAAAAGAGGCGAGAAGCACAGAATATATTAAAAAATAATCCATGAATGAAGAGAGTCGATAGCACATGGTCGAAATCAATAACCACGTCCATATCCAAAACCGATAAAACCTGGGTACCATTCCCCGGGAAAAGCGGCAAGCCACGTAGGCTGCTCTCTCCGACAGCAAAGTGATTCCACCAGAGATCGGCAGGCAGGCACACCGCGCTCACCTTCCACATTCGCCTGGATGTTTCAATCTACCTCGTCGCTTCAATCGGCGAATAATGAAAGCTTAAATCGGCGAAATGTAGCCGAACACCCGCTCCGCAACCCATCCCCAACACCTACTGCCTTCTCATCTCGAGACTCGCCGCCTCCCGGAAGCCTCTCCGACACCGCAAAATGTTGTATCACATAACCAATCTAGAAATTGTAAACCACAGTCTCCAAAGATTCGAGAAATACATTCAACACGAAAAGCAGACATAAAAAACAATAGAAGAAGTGAAATGCATAGTTTAGTGTTTATTCAGAAGATATCGACCGTGGGAACTTTGTACGCAGGAGCCAGTAGAAAATCCTGATAATTGAGCTCAATTGTTCGACAAATAAAGGCAATATACTGTACAGTACAGGACCTACGTCCTACAATGTTGCAATCTTACACCGATGTTGTAACCTACTCTTAAGTACAATTTAACTCTTTTATCCAAGACAGCCATCGAGATGTTCATCATCATTGTACTCACCTAAGACTTCATAAAATGACCATAATGTTTCTTCCTCCATCCCCTCCTGTTGCAGGTCACTCACAAACTTCTGTGTAAACAACTGATTTCTGGCATCTTTCCTATACTTTCTACTAATCCAATTAAAATGATACCCCTTCGAAGTAGGTATTTCCGTTCATGAAAAAAATCTCTGATCATCCACTCGATATGTGCATCTTATCATCTAGTATATGTCTATCAGGTCACGTTTTATAATCTATCTACCAGCAATCACAAAGTTCAAAGTAAATTGAAATGAAAGTAGATATATGTATGTCACCAAAACAGCCCATACATACATTTTTTTCGGGCATAGTCAACAAATATAAATATAATGATAATGGAATCAAGGATAGACCTCAAAAAATTGGGTGTTCAACCAGTGTGCAAAGGTATCAAACTGTAAAAATAGAAAAAGAAGGAAATAATAATAATAGAAGAAGAAAGAAACAAACTCTAACTATTGAGAGCACGAGATTCAGATTCATGAAAATGAGCACAGGTTATGGGTCTATTTCAGTAATGGGGCAAATGAAGTTGAAGTGAAGTTATCCCCTTTGATTCAAAAGCCTGACGATCGGGGGGTAATAATTGTTCCTGAAATTGCTTGTGTGAGTCTGAAGTCTCCCGCACCTTCCTGATAGCAGCAGCAAAAAGAGAGCATGACCTGGGTGCTGGGTGTCGCTGATGATGGATACTGTTTTCCCACGAAAACGCTCCATGTAGATGAGAGAAATAGTGGGGTGGGTTTTACCCCTGATGGACACGGCCGTATCATCGACTTTTTCCAGGATTTGAAGTTCAAGGTGTTTCGATATCAGGCGGTAATACTGTTCATTATACATCTATAGAAGTTTGCCGAAGTTTTAAATGTCTCTGCAAACGCTTAAGAAAATAGAGGTATGGCGTGCTCCTTCCAAATTGCAGGACCCAAGACAGGTCCTATGAAACGAGGAATTTCAATTTACTGCTCCTCTCGACCTCTGATCCTCCAATGAGGACTGGCTCATGGACCCTAGCTTCCTCCTTTTGAAGTCAAAGAATCAGCTCCTTTGTCTTTCTATCATTGAGTAAGAGGTTGTTTTCGTGACAACACTCAGCCAGATTGTCATTCTCCATGCTATATGCTGCTTCGTCATCAGTTTTGATTCGGCCCGCGACAGTGGTGTCGTCAGCCATACAGTCAGGAGAATAACGCAAGTAGATGGGTAGATGGGGGGGGGGAGGTGTGTCAGCACACAGCTTAATGCTGAAGGAGATTGTCCAGGAGATGTTTTTGCCAGTTCGAAAAAAAATTGGGCCTTCAAGCAGTTCGAACTCCGTTGTCAGGAAGGAATTGATATGGTGCATCATCAACCTCTCAAAACCATTGTGAATACAAGCGTTACCGGACGATAGCAACTCAGTTTGGGGTGGAAACGGTCGTGGAGGGTGGACCGTCCGTGTAAGTAGTACATGGAACAGGTGTTTCTCTTTCCGAGTAATATTCCGAGCAAATGATAGACTATATGGTGCCGATTCTTCTGAAACAAGCAGCGATCATTACATTTTCCCTCTGCAATGCCACTGGGGATTACTAACATAAGATTTGAATATATCGAGAGACCATTTGACCAATCATGTTTCCTTTGCTACTTAATGAGATCAGGTCTCATCAGAGCTGTACCATTTACTTCCAAAAAATCTCCGTTAACCTTGTATTAATTATAAATCAAAATTTTTTTGTACTTGTAACCGAGGGATCACTGTCCTCCTTGAAAGAGAATTCTGATGAGTCACCACGCCAGGATTATTTTTAATATATATATATTTGCACTCCTGAATAGCTGATCCCTATGTTCGGATGTTCAGATTTGATGAACCATACTCGAGCTGGGGTAACTATCATTTCTAAACCAAAGCAGTAAGCCCCCAGGAGAGTTTTCATTCTTTAAAGATAAATAAATTCAGAAAAAAGTCCGTGCGTCTCTCCATCATAGTTAACCCAAAGTGTCGTGCGCGCTTCGTTGACAATGAGAGGGATTTTTTTGTCAGTTACAATGAGCTGCAATACCGTCGATATCTGTTAGCGAAGGTTATTTCCACAAATCAGAAAAACTACATCCGAAAAAGATATACAGATAGAAACATGCATGCCTTATTTGTGAGCAAATGCATGAAAAATCACAGATGGTCTGGAAAGCAAACCAACCTTCTATGATCGTGATCTCACCTGTTTCCTAATTCGATTCAACGGATATTTCAAACCATTTATGAATTCCTCTCTGAATTTCGTTTGAGTACCCGCATAAATACACGTGTTAGTGCAACAGCTCAGAAGCTGCGACATATTTCCTGTTTCTTGAAGAATAAACCAGGGGTCATTGAGATTCGAGCCTGTCGAATAACTATTGTCAGTAAATCGCACGTAAAAGAAATGTACAACATATAGTGTCCATAACACCAAAAAACTTCCAGAGATAGTGAAGAGTAAAACGATTGACTTTCTTCTGCTCTCCATCTCCGGATCGTTTTGCCTGTCTCCGGTATTATGAACCCGCAGTCTCCGGCGGGCTGCGTTCGCCACGAGAATGTTTCTGACAGTCAATGCATTGAGTAGCAGCATCATGAAGAATGGGGCACAGGGGTTTAAAATGCGGTCAATCCAATCAAAAGCTGTCCAGAATAGTTCCGAATAAAAACTTGATCTAATGTTGCAGAACCATGGGTCACCGTCAATTATATATAAAGGTTCATAAACAAAGTACCATGGTATGTTTTTTATACAGCTCACAGCACAGACGGTTGCTATGACCATACGTGCCATTCTCTCCGTGCAATATTTTGTCTTCCAGTCCTGATAACAAATGGCTACAAATCGATCGAAGGTGAAAGCGACCGTTAACCAAACTGAGCTATCTCTAGCTGCGTATATCAGAGCAATTTTTAGACGACACACAGGTGTTGTGGAGAGGAAAAATACCGGGAAGTAAATGATACTCAGCCGGTTTAAAATAACAGCTATGATAAGAACCAGGAGATCCGTCACTGCCATGCCCACCAAGTATCGAGTAATACATTTAGAAAGACCGCATCTTCTGCGGGACAGGATCACAATTGTCGTCAGATTACCTGTTTAAAAGAAGTAATGTCGATTTTAGTAACTTTAGATGTTGCTGCATCTGTGTTAAACATATAAACACGCGAAGATCCTGAACCTTCCATAGATGTGGAAGGCTCGTGTAAAGCATAGGGAGCAGCTGAAAGGAACGAACAGATATTCTCTGCCAAATTCAAAACAGAAGCACAAAATGGCTGCGCAATGTACCACATACCTGGAACACCTAAAGCTGCCAGAAGTGGATAGAAAATCGCATAGGCGAGGCCCTTTGTTTGCCCATGCATGGTCTCCTAGTTCCGAGGGTATATTTCTTGGTCAACAGACAACTCTGTGTCGCTGAAGCAGAAAGAAGTTTCCGTTATATAAATAGCAGAAGCTGAAAGCAGGGCAATTAAATCGCACTGCCCCAGAAACATAGATTACGTCATCACTCATCTGAGTTGCAATAATGAAGCAATTAAATTAACACCCTCAGCGTTTGTTTTCCCTAAACTATAAGTAATTTTGCTATTGAGAGTCAACTGATAACATTTAGAATCAGATTATTGGTCCGATACTCGCGTTTGTATAATTATTGGAACATTCACATAAGTCCAGACACTCTCAGACATATGCACACAAGTGTGTGTGTGTGTGTGTGTGTGTGTGTGTGTGTGTGTGTGTGTGTTCTTGCACGCGGAGCGACAGTTCCAAATTAACATTTCAATCCAAATTAATCTGATAAATTCATCCAGGTATTTCGTTTTCAACTGGTCGAGTCGACACCACGTACAGTCCTTTATTTTCTCGCTGTCTTGTCGCCGCTCTTTTATAACTTTGTAGCTCGCTAAACTGCATCAACGATATAATTCGAAACATATTATGCAAGATTATTCTTAAAGACTATCTCTTCTGCCAAGAAGAAAAGGAATAGCTTTCCCGTAAAGCAATAGACAGAGATCTTTTCCTTTTGTTTCTTATGCACGTAATAGTTTTCGCAAATCTTACAGAGGTAAAACAAATATGAACCTAGAACGTTATTTCGGATTCTTTACTTTAAATTGATTAATTCAATTAAACAAGGAACAATCACATGTTCGTCATTGGCTCTGTGCAGTCTTGATCTTCATCATGGTACCCCTCTTCCTATGTATTAGCTCAAGGTTACCCATGATCATCCAGGAGTTTTTGGTGAACAGTAAAGAAGGTTCCGCACCTCATTCTCTGCCACTGTTATTCCCCATTTTCTCCTAATTCTGTAATCACCTCCGAATGTATGTACATCAATCATCTCCCAATTGGGCTGGCTGCTATCGCTATGATCCTTTCTCTTCTTTTCCTGTGCACAAATACAAAGAGCCGTATTTCTATTGGTAATAGAATGATCCGTCCCATTACCTTCATCGAAAGTGCCGTTGCTCGTATAAGCACTGGGCATTCAGATTTATACTTCTTCTGTCAGTCATCCTTTGAAATGATTAATTTAAGGACCACTACGCTCTTTCCAATTTAGTTAATTGGGCACTCTCGATAGTTTTGCGGTGCCGATCTAGCAGTGGTTACGTATTACGGTAAAACCAGTTGAAAATAAGATATGAAGTGATGCCATTTTCTTGGCCAAATGGATGAGAACTGGCCGATGGAGATTAATTCAGATAAATATGAGATAACGAACGGGAAAACATATTTACATATATGAATTTTGAACGCAGAGCAGGTAGCTGAATTTGCTCAGATGCAATATGGGATGCTGGCCTTCATTAGTCAGGGCTCTCCAGATATAGCAGAGCGATTATGTTTTAACTTAATTAAACGTTGTTCAGATTTATGCAGATCTACGAGATGTTTTGAGTACCGCATCATAGAAAGTATGATATAGTGATGGTAACGCTGAGAGGAGATTCACCAATACATTACCTGAGGAGAGATAGCAGAGGCGATGTCTGATGCTTCCAGAGCATTGTATGCTGAAGGGGAAGACAATGGAGCGATGTGAAATTATGCCACCATATAGAGCAGGAAACTTTTAACAGGATCAGAATTAGATAAAGTTATTGAACATAGATTTATGTATAGGATTTATATGGATCTTACTTTTCCTCTAGATAGGATGGAATAAAGTGTCCTTGCAACAGCAAAGCAAGCTACCGGATCAATTGCCGTTCTGTATTGCAAGGCGACAAGATTCAGCACATTATTAAATAAAATGTTCCTTCCACAATCGCGTAGTCGAACACTTTTGATCTGTCCACTGCAAAACACAGTATCTGCGGGTGCCTACCTATTTCAGTATCACTTTCCTTTTCCATTCTGACCATGGCGTCCTTGACTGATATGATGAGACAAAGCTCAGTTTGGAGGATTAACACCTTATGTAGGTGTTAACGTCAAGGTAGTATGCATCCTCATGTTGTGAACAGCAGTATTTCTAATCTCCGGTAATTACTCCTAAAACATCTTCCTTTCTTTATCGTTCCCCATTCTGCTTAACATCTCATCCCCTGTCTTCTCCTCAGTTGGCCATCACATCCTCCTTCCCTTTCGCCCATGGTCCACTGTCCTCTCCTAGCAGAATCTTTCTTCGGCCCTTTACCTTTAAACCTATCCTTTCCCAGCTTCGTCCTTCATCCATCCTCCACATGCCTCCTCCTCCGCTCTGGGCGAGGCTCACCTAACAGCTTCAGCTGGCGCTCCTCACTCGCTCCTTCCTTTTCCGTCCTAAAGGAGGAATTCAGGACTAACGTCCACTTTGTTCCCCTCAATTATTGCTGCCTGTTTTCTGAGTTCCTTCTGCATTTTGTGCGCTGCTTAAGATTTCCAGCATCTGCAGAATAATTTATGTTTGTGGCAACAAGATAGTAAGGCAAGACACGTTTCTCTAATAAAACTCAAGTGACATTTGCACAGTTCAATCTACATGCATGCAAGTCATGTATGAAATCTGTGAGATGTTGTGTTTCCAAATTATATTGATCTATCGTGCCATGAAATAATAAAAGCCGAAAGCGCTTTACATTATGGAGGGCTGTCTATAATCGGTGAACTGAATTAGAGCAGGATTTGAAGAACAATATGTGAAGTTGAATAAACTTGATAGTTTCAGTCCAGAGTTGCCTTTGCTGTTTACATTTCATCTTGCACATTGTAGCTAACACAGGGTTTTGTCAGACAGCTTATAACAGTGTTTGAATGTTTCAGTTTAAGTTACGCTTCAGTGCTGGAAGTTTGCAATTGGAACGATGTTTATAATGCATTGAGATTTGTGGTTTACAATGTGAAGTCGTTTTATTGATGCATTAGATTGAAAATTACCTTTTCTCCTAATATGGTGAAATCTGCTTTGACCAAATTGTTTGGGGCAAAATATTTGACAGCATTTATACCTTACAAATGGAGCATAGTTTGTAGGATTAAGCAGATTTTTTGTTCACTTCTTTTTTATGGGACATAAAGAATTTTACAAAGGGGCGGGCGTGGAAATGCAGCGGCTAACATTACTTCATGCTGATATCGATGGATAAGGGTCATGGCGGACTGTGATCCAAACTTCCTCCTACACAGCATTGGCATTCAATCCTGACTGAGTTCTGGAGCATCAATCCCAGATGAAGAGGTAAGCCATGAAATGTTGTATTCGTCCTCCTGCCGTTAGTGGCGAAGGAATTCACGACGCCAACCAGACGCAGATTTGCTTCGAGTATATTTACTAATGAAAACGTATAGTTAAATAATGTATGTCCGTTGTTGGTGAGTTAACAGAAAGGCTGATGTGGAGAACTGTAAAGAACTGTAACTGGAGCCCATTATATAAATGGAAAATATGGCAGAGCAAACGCTGTCTGAGACAACGGGGTTTTTATTCTACATTGAAGCCTCATGCTGACTTTCTCAACTCTTTGCATCTACGTAATACTTGTCGCTTAAGTTTTTGACAAAACACCACGTTAATAAGTCTCAGATTCACACCACCCCTTGTGCTAATTTCTGGCCGATTGCTTCATGTTGATGCCCTTTGCTCAGGTTTGACACCACAGATGGAAAGATTATCTCTCTATCGACTCTGTCAAAGCCTTTTTTCGTTAAAAGACGATCCTATATCTCTAACCTCAAGACAAAGGGAGTTAGATATATAGCAAATACTGCACTTGTGCCCCAGGCATCTTTGTTCACGCACCCCCGATATATCTAGACGGACGTAATATTCGTTCTGTGCTGGCAGGCGGACGCAACATGGGAGCACACTTTGCGAAGACACGTGATACTGTTGTCTCTGTTTCTGTCCATATGGATAACATATTTTTGGAATTTGAACCAATTGTCACGCCATGAAATATTAATTTTTTAGTGTAGACATTCCTGTGACATAGCATAAATGATAACGCATAATCAACTGCACCTGGTATATGCCAGTTTGGATACACTGGTGAGAACTAATTAGACCAGATATAGACTATGGATTTACAGTCCTTCGAAGTTACGTGAATAGGTAGCCTGGACAAGATTTTCGGAAAAGTTATATGCCAATGGATTATGGTAAGAAAATGCAGAATTGGATTCGAGTCTAAGATAAACCCCAATTGCATCATGTGGGTTGCTTTTCACTAACACCTGTTTAGCATCAGAAAATGACTATCAAATCTATTTACCATCAGGCAGACGTTCCAGCAAATATCTCAGGTCTGGTCAACAGAAACGTTGTCAGCGACATTTTAGGGCACAAAGCGAAGGTTGTCTTGATACATGAGATATGTCAAGCGGTGTTTCTCAAGTAGCAATAGTAAATTATTTCTTTTTCAACGACGACTTTAGAACATGAATCTAGAGGGCAAATGTGCAGATGTGGCTAAAGTTGAAAGTATGCTGAAGAGTGAGGAGACGGGAGACTTCAATTGATTGTGCACGGCATTGTGTGATGAGTGAAATTCAATGTACTTTAAATGCAAAGTGACAAATTTTGGTAAGGATAACGAGGACATACTGCATATCGATATAGATAGATAGATAGATAGTCAGAAATTTGTGAATATCCTTTTAAGTGAGCGTGTTATTCATTTTGATCCATTTTTCTGCATGGAAAATGAAACTCAAATTAATTGCTATACTATGTTTGTTCAATGAACGGAAATAACATAAATGTACTCAGATGGTTGGAAAAATTTAACGTATAAATCAAGCTATTTTCTAATTGTCTCTCTCAGGAATTGGTGTAGGAGGGAGAACTCGTCCATTATGATTGGATATAAAGGATTGTGTGAATGTGAATGAGATTCATTGTATGTGTGATTCCGAACAGGCACAAATGCACGCTCCGCCAAGAGGTCCAGTGTACGCTGTTTATTACACTGCTCTTGCAGTATGCGCTATTCCAGGTGAAACTTTTCAGCATGATGCTATTCTTTACTGTAGCCTGTTTCTTTGAAAATCTGTGGTTTGGTGCTTGCGTTAATGGATGACGAGAAATGCTATTTGTACAAGAGTATTAATTGACGTGATTTACTCTCACGAAGTGAACGCGGAGATAAGACGCGGAGGGAGGGAAGGTGGCCCGTTCACATTCCACATAATAATCATTTAAAATATATCTGCGATTTTCGCTGAGAAATGACCAGCTGATTCTGTCTGACTCATCTAACAACATCTAGATGAGAAGAAAAACACCATTTTGGTAACCGAAGCAGTTTCTACTCAGCTACGTTGAAATACTTATAATTTTGCTTATTGTTCTGAAAATATTTTGATAATTGGAGTAGCAGGATCCTTTTCTTCTTGCTTGTAATTACGGATTGGGCGAAACGAAAAACAACAAATCACTATACATTTTCAAAATACAGAGAAACTCTGCGAATCAGGTCGTACTATCCGCAAAGCACTTCGGGTGTGAGTGGGAAAGAGAAATGGAAAGTGTATTTAGTGACAGAATAGAGGCAATTTAAAACAGCCAATTAATCTACCAAACAAGCACGTCTTTGAAAATTGGAGCATATTGAGGAAACCATCCTGGTCACGGGGAGGATCTGCGACGCACTTAAAAATATTTTCTTGAAGAATGTCTTGCGCGTCGTTCGCTATGTTTCTGAATGTCTCTTAGCATCATTTTTAAAGGGTATATCCAAATGTAGTTTTTCCACCGTAGCAGCTATGGAAGTAACCGAAATTATTGTTTTCATCCATTTGGTTTGGAGTTCATCAGAACGGCAGTATAGATAGCCCGGGTGTTAATAATACGTCAAGTTATCGATGATGCCGCCAATCTCTCCAAAATAAGAACGAAATTTCGGTTTATATCAATAAATTTACGTTATAATAATGACATTTTATATTTTATATCGTATGGAAGTTCATTTCGAAATTGTGACTCGCAATTAACTTGTAAAGCACATGTTATCCGAGGTGATTTTATTCCATTAATCAATTACTGTCTGTCCGCCCCCTACACAATCCAACCGACCAGCCCTCCACCCGCACCCTGCTATTCCTCAATTCCTTAAACGGCAGTAGGGAATAAGATTACTGACCATGCGGGTTATTGAACATAGAAAACTGACCGTGTTAATGTTTTTAACATCGAGAGTATTAATCTTTGTGCATATAATTAAAAATATAAACGCTTTATTTCATTCGCCGTAAAGCTCGCCGTTGATATTTGTATCTTTGCGCAATTTTTTTAAATCATTGCACAAAGTCATTGAGGTGCTTATTCCACATAATAGTATTCTGTCTTTCCTTTCTTTCAGTTAACTTAATGGCGATTGTGATCCTTTGCAAAGGAAAGTGTGGTCTTTCCGGGTGTATAACGAAGTATCTGGTGTCAATGGCGGCGATGGATCTCCTAGTTATTATCACGGCTGTTTTATTAAATCGGGTTCCTGGTATTTATTTCCCAGGTAGCTTCCTGTCCATTACACCCGTATGCAGTCTCATCATTGCTTTAATTTCTGTGACCAGAGACAGCTCCGTTTGGTTGACAGTCGCTTTTACTTTTGATCGATTTGTGGCCATTTGCTGCCAAAAGCTGAAAACAAAATACTGCACCGAGAAGACGGCGGTTGTGGTTATAGGAACGATTTGTGTTTTGGGAGGTTTAAAAGGCGTACCCTGGTATTTTATGCACGAGCCTATATTTGTGGTCAATGATGTTCCCTGGTATTGCAGAGTGAAGACAAGTGTTTATACCTCTCCCTTTTGGAGAGCAGTCGACTGGTTCGACCGTATTTTGACCCCGTGCGCTCCGTTCTTTCTGATCCTCCTGTTCAATGTTCTGACCGTCAGATACATCCTAGCAGCTAGTAAAGCCCGCAGGAGGCTTCGGGTACATAGCAATGGAGAAAAAGAGGATGACCCAGAGATCGAGAACCGGAGGAAATCCATTGTTTTACTGTTTGCTATCTCGGGTAGTTTCATCCTCTTGTGGATGACATATGTTGTTCACTTTTGTTATAAGCGTTTGACGAATAATTATCGAGTTGCCGGTTACAACGATCCCAAATTTATTCTACAAGAAAGTGCTAATATGCTTCAGTTATTGAATTCTTGTACTAATACCTTTATATACGCATTTACTCAAAGAAGTTTCAGAAAGCAGTTAACGAACGCGGTGATATATCCACTTAATATAATATGTAAAATAACGCAATAATTAAAATCTAAATCTGAATTGATACTCTTTTTATCAGAAGCATTTGTGGACATATTCAAAGATGAAAAACGTTATTACTGCACTTATTATTCGCCTGAACTTCAAGTAGTTTGAGTTTGCTCGGTTGGGGCTTACTTCAAGCAGAAAATACTGGAAGCACACATCGTGAACGCCGGCATCTTGGAAAGATAATCAAGATTTCTGTTCAGAAACTCTTCAGTGAAACCGAAGGAAAACGAAAGCAATTTCCCGCCAACAGCAGAAAACTTTGCTGAGAAGAGCAAAACCGAGGGAATATTTCGGATGGGGTAAATCCGACCCAAAGTCCGTTAGAAGCACATTGTGTTTCCAGATAAGCAGACGGGATAAGGGAGATCAAACAACAGAACTAAATTAGAGGCAGACAGAAATGTCAAATTCAGATGAATTTTTCAAAAATGTGTGAGTTGGGAGCTTTCGAAATTATATCTGGAAGGCTGCAATGATCTCAGTGTTTGGCGCTTCTCATTTTGCGTTGTGTTTTGTGGCAACAATGCAGGAGGCCGCATAGACAATTGTCTACATACAAAGTACCCGGCAGATGCTGTGATCAAAGCGACACGCACAACACACTCGAGGAACTCAGCAGGTCGGGCTATGTCCGTGGAAACGAGCAAACAACGTTTCGGGCCGAGACCTTTCGTCAGGACTGAAGATTGAGGGGGCAGGGACCGTATAACGAAGGTGGAGCGAGGTTGTGAAGGGGAAGTCTGGTGGGTGCCAGGTGAAAAACCAATAAGTGGAAAGATCTAGGGGTGGAGGAGGAGAATCAGTGAGGAGATAGGCAGGAAAAGTGAAGAAGGAATGTAAGGTGAAAGCACTATGTGTAAGCAAAATCATGAGAGAGGTGATAGGAAGCTGGAGGAGGAGGCAGAGTGAAACTGGGATGGGGGAAGGGAGAGGGAGGGAATTACCGGAAGTTGGTGAATTCAATGTCCATGTGCTGGAGACAACCCAGACGGTATATGAGATGTTGTTCCTCTGTTACGGATTCAAGCAACAATAAATATATGAGTTAGGCAGGGGTTTTTATAACAAATAACACGTTTATTAAACACGGAGAACGAACCCCCCCAAAAGTAAACAAATCGCCAACGTAACCGGAAAACAGCTGCTGTGCGGCAGCTTAAATAGTTCTTAAAGGAATGAAGCTTAAACAGTTCTTAAAACGATGTTGCAAAAACAGTTCTTCAAAGTAGTATTGCAAAAGTTCAAAATGCT
>JAUOBT010000577.1:3272211-3282869 GCA_032362145.1 Hypanus berthalutzae
GCACATTTTAACAGGATGCACCATGAGCCTCAGCCAGGGGCGGTATACGTGGCGATATAATCAAGTTCTCAGACAGCTGACATCAATCTTCGAACAGAGGCAAACCACTATAAACGCTCTCCCACAATCATCGGTAGGAAATAACTACATTACACGATTTGTACTGGCAGGCCAACCTCCAGAGCACCAAGTAAAATCAAAAGATATAAGCATTCTGCATGTTGCTCGAGATTGGAAAATGTATATGGACTTGGAGAAAAAGCTTGTGTTTCCTCCAGACATTGTGGCTACAACACTTATTCCAGACATAGTCCTCTGGTCCACAACAGCCAAGCTGGCATATGTTGTGGGATTGACAGTACCATGCGAAGATGGTGTTGAAGTAGCTTATGAGAGAAAAAAGACCAAGTACTCTGAACTGGCAACTGAAGGTGCTTAGAACGGCTGGAAGACCAAGATTGACCCTGGAGAAGTGGGTTGCAGGGGATTCGTTGCTACATCTGCCACCAGTCTATTGAAGAAGGTGGGGGTGAGTGGTGTCTCCCTCCAACAAGCAATCAAATCCTTGTCAAATGCAGCAGAGAAAAGCAGCAATTGCATTTCGATTAAAAGGAAAGACAACAATTGGGCTGCAAGATGTAAACAGGACGGTACGGAACTGAGGGGTGTGTATCTGGTATAACAGATAGCACCAGTGAGCCCTCTGGAGATATAGTAGACTTGTCAACGAAACGTCAAAGAAGGAGGGTGCCCACCTAATGACCCCGATGACGTAGCTACACTCCTCGTCACCACTCCAAGCCTACTGCCAACATCGAGAGTGCCGACTTTATCATTGGGATTGAAACATCAATTCCTCTTAACTCTACTTACATACAGTTTTGGGACATACTCAACAAATGCATTATAGAATAATAACAATAATAGAATAAAGAAGAGACAGTCAAAAGATTTCTGCTCAACCAGTGCGCAAAAGACATCAAATTGTCGAAATAGAAAAAGAAAGAAATAATGAAAAACAAACAAACAAACAAACAAACTAACAACAACTATTGAGAACAAGAGATCAGGAATCCTTGAAAATGAATCCATAGGTTGCGGGAATATTCCAGTAATGGGACAAGTAAAGTTGAGTGAAGGGTTTGGTTCAAAACTCTGATAGTTGAGGGGTAATAACTGTTACTACAACTGGTTGTTTTCAGTCCTCAGTCTCTCGCACCTTCTTGGTGGCTACAGCAAAATGAGAACGTGACTTCGGTACTGGGTGTCGCAGATAATAGATACTGATTTCCTGAGATAACGGTCCGTGTACATGTAAGACATGGTAGGGAGAATTTTACACATGTGGACACGGTCGAGTCAACGACGTTATCTAGGATTCGATGTTCAAAAACATTGGTGTTTCGATGTTATGCCCAATGTCCGTAGACTCTTAAGGAAGTAAAGGTATTGCCATAGGATCAAGACAGGTCCTATGAAATGAGGAATTTAAATTTATTGACCCTCTCTGCCTGTAATCCTCCGAAGAGGACTGGCCCATGGACGCAGGCTTCCTCATCTTGATGTCAAAAATCATCTCCTTGGTCTTTCTGTCACTGAGTAAGTGGTTGCTTTTGTGACACCTATCATTTTCCATGCTATATGCTGATTCGTCATTAGCTTTGATTCGGCCTACGACAGTAGTGTCGTCAGCAAACTTTACTATGCAATTGTTGCTGTGCTCAACCACACAGTCAGAAGTATATTGCGAGTAGATCAGAAGAGCTAAGCACACAGCTTTATGCTGACGGAGATCGTCCAGGAGATGTTCTTGTCAAGTCTAACTAGCTGGGGTCTTCAAGTGAGTAAGTCGACGATTCAATTACATAAGAGGTACTTAGACCAAGGTCTTGGAACTTAATGATAAGTTTTGAGGGATGGTAGTATTGAAAGCCATCCTGATGTATGCATCTTTGCCGTCCATATATTCCAGTCTTGAGTTAAGAGACAATAAGATGGCATCTACTGTGGTTGCGTTGCGCTGGTAGGCAAATTCAAGCCGTTCTAAACCTGTTGTCAGGAAGTTATTGGTTGTTATCGGGTGGGCGCTGGAGAGCGGACCCTAACACAAGGCACAGACACTGAAGTAGGAGGGAAAGTGGAACCGATATGTCAGAAAGCAAGGGGAGTGGGGGAGAACCAGGCCATGGGCGAGTCTAGGATACAGAGCCTGAGCTAAGACGAGACTAGGGATGTGCGACATGGATGACTAACTAGGAACTGGGAACTAGGAGCTAGGAACCTGGAAAAGGACTCCGAACCAGAGACTGGACAGGGACACGAAACCTAGGTCTTGACTCGGGCTCGGACTCCGGATCCAGTCGAGGACTGGACGTGGCAAGGCAACAGGACTGGACGTGAGGGCAGGACGCGGGACTACAGGGCAGGACGAGGACATGAAGCTCAGACTTGATCTCGGTCGAGGGAGAGCAGTAACGCAGAGACTAGGTTGAGGGAGAGCAAAGCAGAAGCGGGGAGAGGCGTAACTGGAACACGGACACTGGCCCTGGACGAGACTAGCACTCAGGGCCTGGGGTATGACTAGGACTTGGACAAGGACTGGAACCTCCACGGAGCTTTGGACACGGACTGGAAAATCCTCTCTTCCTTGGACTTGAGCACGGGAACAACAGATCACAGGGCCGGGACCCTTCCTTGGGAACAGGACGTAGGCCCCGGCTTTACACAGAGTCAGGACCCCTCCTTGGGGAAAGGAAGTGGCTCGGACGCAGAACTTATAAAAGGTAGTGAGTACTTGTTCTTAATGGTTATATGATTTAGGCCTCGGTACTCGATGCAGGGACGGATAGAGTCATCCCTCTTCCCCACAAAGAAGACCCCTGCGCCCACCGGGGAGGATGAGGATCGAATATTGCCCGCCGCGAGAGATTCACTGATGTAACCTTCCGTTGCTTCCTTCTCTAGCCGGGACGAGTTAAATAGGCGACTGATCGGTAGCGGGGCCCTGGGGAGAAGGTTGATGGCACAATCGTATTGGCGGTGCGGGGGCAGGGAAAGGGCCGGCTGTTTGCTGAACACCTGTCCGACGTCATGGTACTCCTTGGGGAGGTGGGACAAGTCAAGGGGTTCCAAAACAGGTGGGGTAACGGTGACTTCTCCAGGAGACAGGGCAGGGCGCTGACAGTTGGTATGGCAGGTCGGGCTCCATTCGGCTACCCTCCCGGTAGACCAGTCAGTACGGGGATTGTGTTGGGTCAGTCATGGGTACCCTAGGACAACCGGGGCTTGAGATGGCTGAATCGTACTTCTCTCGATGTTTGCCCGATAGAATCAAGGTCATGGGTGGCGTATAGTGGGGTCACCCGAGCCAGCAGTTCTCCGTCCAGGGATCGGGCCTCCAGAGGGGTGATTAACGGTTCGCGAGGTATTCTGGCCAGGGCGGCTATCTCTTTATCCAGCAGGTTGCCCTCCGCACCGGAATCCACCAAAGCGGAGAGGGACAGGGACCGTTGCTGGTAACTCACGGTTGCCGGGACCTGCATCCGAGTCTGGGAGGCGGAGGGGAGTGTCAGCGAAGCCAGCAGAACAATAGGAGCGGAAGTTCTGTGAGGAACGGCAGGGGGAGACAGGTGGACCTTGGGGTGGCCCGACGAACGGGGTAACCGGTCTTCTGTCTCAGATGTTCTCGAAGCCGAATAGTCTAATCGGATGGGTAGCGAGATCAGAGAGTCCAGATAGTCCGTGTCGTCCCTCGCGGCGAACTCATCCTTTATCTGATCCGAGAGGCCATGTCCAAACACCTCTCGTAGGGCCTTGCATTCCATCCGGAGTGTGCGGTCAATGTCCGGAACTCGATGGAATACTTGGCTACACTTCGCGAATCCTGACGGAGAGTAAGCAGCCGTCTCGCGGCGTCCTTACCGCGAATGGACTGTTCGAAAACCTTCCTCATTTCTGCGATAAAGAAGGGGCAGGAGGAACAAACCTGCGGCCAGTTATCCCACACCGCTGTTGCCCAAGCCAAGGCTTCCCCCCTCGTAGCAGGGCCATGATGTACACAATCTTCGATTTGTCGGAAGCGCAGGTACGTGGCTGCAGCTCGAAAACCAGGGAGCATTGGAGCAGGAAGGCCCGGCACCTGCCTAGGTCCCCGGCGTAGAGTTCAGGCTCCGGCACAGACGGTTCTGGAGGGGATGGGGTTGCGGACTCCGAGGGCGAAGCCATACCGAGCTGTGCGGTTTGGGTAGCTGTGGAGTTCTTAGAAGGGGTGGGGAGGCAAAAGCGGAGACCCGGCCCATTCGTTCACCGACCTTCTGCACATTCGTGGTTAGCGCCCGAAGTTTGTCTTTTATCTCCCCAAGTAGTTGGTCGTGAGCGCCCAGGAGATAGCCTTGGCTGGTCAGGGCCTCTTGTACCGGATCCGTGTCTGCTGGGTTCATCGTGGCCTTGTTCGTTCAGTTGCAAGGACATGGCGGTAGAACGAACCCATGTGCTGAACACGGGAGCGGAGGCCGAGGAGGGAGACGCTGGCGTCGCAGCGAGCGTGGGAAGGGTTCCGGGGGGTGGGAGTGTGGGTTGTACCCGGAGTCTTCGTCCTGGTAGATAATTCAGGAACAAGGATAGACTTAGAATTGATAGTCCCAAACACCATAGACTGAGGTTACTCGTACACGAGTCGACCAACGAACTGGCACCTTTTACTGGTGGTCACAGTATTCTTATACTACTCTGGTTGATGGAATGCAGGTGTTCGCAATTATTGAAACCTGGGAATAGATTGGGAACTAAACGAGGTGTTAAAGGCCCAATTCCTGAATAAGACAGCCAGGTGCCAGAAAGGACCATGACAGTATGATTCTCGGCCCTAAGTCTTGTTCCCAAAGGAGGGGTCCTGACTCTGTGTAAAGCCCCAGCACTACGTCCTGTTCCCAAGGTTGGGTCCCGGCTCTGTATTCTCTTGTTCCTGTGCTGAAGTCCAAGGATCCGAGGAGGTTACAGTCTATTTCCAAGGCTCCATGGAGGTTCCAGTCCGTGTCCAAGGATCCGAGGAGGTTCCCGCGTCCGACCATCACGACCAGTCCTGTTACCTTGCCACGTCCAGTCTTCGCCTGGATCCGGAGTCCATGTCCCGATTTCTAGTTCCTATTCCCCAGTTCCTAGTTCCTCGTCCAGATCGCACTTTCCCAGTCTAGTCTTAGCCCAGGCCCTGGATCCTAGTCTCGACCAGGTCCTGTGACTTCTCCAGCGTTGTTTCTCCTCCACTTCCCTTGCTTTCTTACACATCAGGTCTCTCTTTCCCTAGTACTTCAGTGTCTGAGACTTGCATTTGGTTCCGCCCTCCAGCGCCCACACGATGAGAGAACGAACGAGCCATACATAGACCTAGCAATGCAGGCACCGTCGTCTAATTCTCATCATCCTGGGTTTCCTCCTGATTGAATACCCTCCCCCCATCCGCCCAGGTCGTCCGTAATCCTAGAGAGCCTGTTAGGTCGCCCGGAGGCTCCCAGAGAGGTTGGTGTGGGGGAGCTACAGTCATTCTGATCCTTCATATCCGCGTTCCCGTTCACGGTCCGGTCTGTGGACTCCAGGCTCCAGATCTTCCAGCTGTCCCTTGTTTCAGTTGGGCTTGATCATAGGCACCTGATTCTCGTCTTGGGGCTGGGAATATAAGTGACCCTGGGTTCGAGTATAGCTGCTGGTTCGTCTTGTCAGTATCGTGTCCTCGCCTCTGTGGGGTACGTCAGCCCGTTTTTGCCGTTACGCTGCGGTTGGATCTGTCCCTCCCTGTGTTCGCCTCCGTTGGGTAAGCCAGGCCGTCTTTGCCGTTACACTGTGGCTGTACTGTTCCTTTCCTTCCTTCTGAAGCCTGGCCTGAAGCCCTACCTACAACCCACGCCTGTAGCCCTGCCTGCTACCCACGCAAGAAGCCTTGCCGGCTCCCCACGCTTGGGGCTTTGTCGACTACCCATGCATGAAACCTTGCCGGCAGCCTCGCCTGCGTCCTCGCCAGTATCGCCGTCAGGTTCACTCGCCGGAGTGAGACCAAAGCCTTGCCACGCCAACAGCAGGAACTATCTATCGTTCAGCTTGGAACTGTCTCGTTGTGTCCGTGTTTAGTGTCCGTGTATGAGTACCGGTCCTATGTCCTGTCCCCAAGGAAAGGTCCCGGCTCTGTGTTTTGCGTTCCTGTGCTCCAGTCCGAGGCTCAGTGTTCCTGTACTCCAGTCCAAGTCTCAGTGTTCCTGTGCTCAAGTCCAAGTGTCAGTGTTCCTGTGCGCAAGTTCAAGGCCGAGCTTCATGTCACCGTCCAGTCCTGGATTTTCACGTCCTGCCCCCACATCCAGTCTTCTCCTGGATCCAGAGACCGAGCCCGAGTCAAGACCCGGGTTCCGGGTCCCTGTCCAATCTCTGGCTGGGATTCCTTGCCCAGACTCCTAGTTCCTAGTTCTCAGTTCCTATTTCCTCGTCCAGGTTCCAATTTCCTACTCCAGTCCTAACCCATGCCCTGTCTCCTAGTCTTGTCCAGGGCTTGTGTCTCGTAGACCGTCGCTCTTCCCCACTTCCCTTTCTTTTTTGATACACCTAGTCCTCTCCTTAGTACTTCACTGTCTGTGTCTTGCATTTGGGTCCGTTCCCAAGCACCACTTTACGACAACTGGTATGTTTCATCATCAACCTCTCAAAAGACTGAAGCATAGTGGATATAAGCGTTACTGGACGACAGCAACTTATTTTGGGGTGGGAACATTCGTGATGGGGACAGCGTCCCTGGCGTGGGTAGTGCATGGAGCAGGTGTTTCTGATTCTGAGTAACAGTCCGAGCGAATGACAGACGATGTGAGTCCCATTCTTCTAAAACAAGCAGCGATCATTACAGTTTCCTCTACGATACCTCTGGGGATTACTAACATATGGTTTGAATCTATCAAGACACCATCTGGCCCCTCATGCCTCCTTTACTATTTAGTGGGATCAGGTCTCATCATGGCGATGCGATTTACCTCTAAAAGATTTCTATAAACCTCGCGTTAATTCGTATTCAAAATTCTTGTGACCGAGGGTCTGCTGCCCTCTTGGAAAGAGAGTTCCGAAGTGTCACGACTCCAGGGTTATTTTGTTATACATATTTTTGCTGTCCTGAATAGCTGATCCCTACGTTTAATATTCGGCATTGATCCATCATACTGCAACTGAGGAAACTCATTTCTTCACCAATGTTGTGAGCCCCCGGGAGAGTTTTCCTTTTCATTAACATTAACTGTCCTGCGCACTTCATTGAAAGGAGAGTGTTTTCGCCAGTCACTATGAGTAATACACCGTCGATATCTGTTAGCGAAGATCAGTTCCACGAATCAGAAAGACTACCTCCGAGAGCGATATACAGGTAGTGACACGCAAAAAATCTCAACTGATCTAGAAGGCAGGCTAACTGTCTATGATCGTGATCTCACAGCTTCCTAATTCGATTCATTGGCTATTTCAAAGCATTTATGAATTCCTCTCTGAATTTTGTTTGAGTACCCACATAAATGCAAATGTTTGTGCAACAACTCAGAAGCTGCGACATATTTCCTGTTTCTTGAAAAATAAACCCGGGACCATTGCGATTCGATTCTGTCGAATAATGATTGTTTGAAAATCGCACTTAAAAGAAATGTACAAGAGACAGTGCCCATATCATCCAAAAACTTCCGGCGATGATGAAGAGTAAAACGATTGACTTCCTTCGGCTCTCCTTCCTTACATCATTTTGCCTGTCCCCAGTGTTCTGGAACAGGAGTCTCCGGCGGGCTCTGTTCGCCACGAGAATGTTTCTAACAGTCAGCGCATTGAGAAACAGCATCACGAGGAATGGGTAGAGGAGATGAAAATGCGGACAATTCAATCAAAAGCTGCCCAGAATAGTTCCGAATAAAAACTTGATTTAGCGTTGCAGAACAATGGGTCACTGTCAATTATATATAAAGGATCATAAAGAAAGTGCCATGGTTTGCTTTTTTATACAGCTCACAGCACAGACGGCTGCTGTAACCACGCGTGCCATTTTCTCCTTGCAATATTTTGCTTTCCAGTTCTGACAACAAACGGTTACAATTCGATCGAAGGTGAAAGAGACCGTTAACCAAACTGAGCTATCTCTAGCTGCGTATATCAGAGCAATTTTTAGGCTATACACAGGTGTTGTGGAGAGGAAAAATACCGGGAAGTAAATGATACACATCCAGGAGATCCGGCACTGCCCTGCCCACCAGGTGTCGAGTTATGCATCTAGAAATACCGCATCTTCCACGGGACAGGATCACAATTGTCGTTAGATTACCTGTTCAAATGAAAGCATCGTCGAGTTTAGTGATTTTAGATGTTGCTGTATCTGTGCAAAACAGGAGAACACGCGAAGTTCCTGCACCTTCAACAGATGGTCAGACTCAGCAGAAAGCAATTGATTGGGGAATCAAAGTTTGAATAGATCAGGCTCAGCAGAAAGCAGCTGATTGGGGAATCAAAATTTGAATAGATCAGACTCAGCAGAAAGCAGCTGATAGGGCTATCGATATCAGCTGACCAAGCAGTTTGATTGGGCAGTCGAAAATTGAAAAGCTGAAACAAATAATAGAGGGGTAGCTGAAGCAGAGAGGCCACTGACTGAGTGGGCCAGTGAAGGAGTGGAGCTTTGAGGCTTTGGCTAGTGTGGCTTCGACTGAAGAGGCGGAGGACTAGCTTTCTCCTAGTGAACTAAGATTGGGTAAGTTTCTTTAATTAATTTAATTATCTTAAGAATTGGTAATGGATGCAGTAGACAGGGCTGTCCACTGATCCGATTGTAGGATGTGGGAAGTTACGGATAGCTGAGTTGATCAAGGTGAGTTCGAAATAGAGCGTGCCTGTGTTCTGAACAATGTGGAGATTAAGGAAGATGTATTGGGTCTTCTCAAAACCATCGATAGGTTTCTAGATCCGGACGTGATATACCCCAGATTGCTTTGGGCAGTGAGAGAAGAGACGCTGGAGCAGTAGCTATGATCTTTGAATCCTCTTCGGCTGCAGGGGAGTTGCCAGAGGATTGGAGGATGGCAAATGTAGTTCTCTTGTTTAAGAAACATAATAGGGAGAATCCTGGGAACTATAGATCGGTGAGTCTTCCGCCAGTGGTCTTCAAACTATTGGAAAGGATTCTTAAGGATATGATCTACGAACATTTGAAGAAGTACAGTCTACTGAATGATATACAACATAGATTTGTGAATGGAGGGTCGAACCTCGCGAGCCTTATTGAGATTTTTGAAGGGATAACAAAAGAAATTAACGAGGGCAGGACGGTAGATGTGGTCTACATGGATCTTAGCAAGGAATTTGACAAGGTCCCCCATGAGAGACTCATCCAGAAAGTCATGAGGCATGGGATAACTGGACCCTTGGCTGTTTGGATAAAAAATTGGCTTACAGGAAGAAAGCAAAGAGTCGTAGTGGAAGAAAAGTATTCTGCCTGGAGGTCGGTGACTAATGGAGTTCCACAAGGATCTGTCCTGGGGCCCCTGCTCTTTGTGATTTTTATAAATGACCTGCATGAGATAAAGAGGTGGATGGATGTTGAGTAAGTTTACGGATGACATTACGATTGGAGGAGCTATGAATCGAGTTGTAGTTTGTCGAAGTTTAGAAGAGGATCTGGACAGAATGCAGAGTTGGGCAGAGTTGGATGGAGTTCAATCCGGATAAGTGTGAGATGATGCAGTTTGGAAGGACAAGCCAGGAGGGTGAGTACAGGGTGAATGGTCGGTTACTTAAGAGTGTGGTTGAACAGAGGGACCTTGGGGGTTCAAATCCATACATCCCTCAAAGTCGCTGCACAGGATGGTAGGATAGTTAAGAAGGCCTACCTGATGCTAGGCTTCATTAATAGGGGGATTGAGTTCAAGAGTAGAGAGGTCACGTTGCAAATCTAAAAGTCTCTGGTGAGACTATACTTAGAGTTTTGTGTTCCGTTCTGGTAACCTCATTATAAGAAGGATATGGAAGCTATAGAGTGGGTGCAGAGGAGAAATACCAAGATTTTGCCTGGACTGGAAAACTCGTCTTATGAGGCAAGGTGAGCAGAATTTGGACTTTTCTCTTTGGAGCGTAGAAGGATGAGAGGGGACTTGATAGAGGACTGCAAGATTATGAGAGGCAGAGAGGGTGAAAAGCCCATATCTGTTTCCCCAGGGCACGAATAGCAAACACTAGAGGGCATATGTACTAAGTTAAGGGAGAGAAGTTTAGGGGAAATTCAGAGGTAAGTTTTTTACACAGAGGGTTGTGGGTGCCTGGAATGCCTTGCTAGGGATGGTGGTGGATGAAAGACAAATAGAGAGTTACGGGGTAGAGTGGGTTTAGTACGACCTATTTAAGGAATTATATGGGCCTGCACAATATCGAGGGTCGAATGACCTGTACTGTGTTGTAGTATTCTAGAGTCTAGTGACTAATAGACAATAGACAATAGGTGCAGAAGTAGAGCATTCGGCCCGTCGAGACTGCACCGCCATTTTGAGATCATGGCTGATCATCTACTATCAATACATGTTCCTGCCTTGTCCGCATATCCCTTGATTCCCCTATCCATAAGATACCTATCTAGCTCCTTCTTGAAAGCATCCAGAGAATTGGCCTCCACT
>JAUOBT010000577.1:3968624-3983426 GCA_032362145.1 Hypanus berthalutzae
TAATGATACTTTCAATTGAAGACTGTGGTATAAATATAATGTAGTTAATTGAAAGATGACAAGAATTTTCTGCAGAAAAAATATTGATAAATAATGCCTCCTTCACATTCCAAATGTTACAATGGGCTAATGTTTAAGTATCAACCAACATAACATAGTCTGGGCTTCAAGAAACTACACAGGCTTTAGGTCCAATGCTTCATCCTTGTTGTGTCAGTAAGAACTGTGTACAAGGCCATTATTGACTATAGTGTTCTCTAGCTTGAAATGCAAACATATAATAGGATTAAAGTTCTTTTCCCAAATCAATACATAATTGATGTTGATTATATTAATGCTATGCATGGAGGTTATGATATCACCATACCATGAGAGAATGTGTTGATGTCTACAGTCATGCATGTTTAAATTCCCTTGGGCAGATGAACACTGTATCAGTAAATGGTGTATCCCAGCAGGAGCTGTCATCTTCAGAAATGCCTGTATAATAATTGGAGGAAATAATTAAATAATATGTAGGGAAGATTTTGTGATGTGTAACAAAAATTGCATGAATTAATAGTTTTGAATCATGATTATGCTACACAACCCATGGGTAAAATCTTCCCTGATCACTTTCAAACAAAATGTAACATAGGTTGAGATCCAAACCTCATGATTTAAACCAAAACAGGAACACAACATCTATTGTTCAGTGAAACTGTAATCAGCTCAAATAGTAATATTTGCAGAATGAGGATTAAAAACTAGTTGCACACATGAAAACCAAGTTTTGTAGGAGTGGCAAAATTTCTTAGAGCTAAATAAAAGAGCTTAAAGGCAACAACATGCAAGGATTATAAAACTGGCTATTTCCATTTATATTAACTACCTAAATAAATTTTCAGTGATGGATAACTCAATAAAAAAGTCTAGCGCTGATATATTGTGTGGAGCACGGCACCATGAATAGTTAAAAGCAAATCCAAATATTGTACCTTCTATACTTCAAATTACTCCTAATTAACTATTAATACAAGCCTTCATTGTTTAAGCAGCAATAAAATGGCAAGTTCTGTGCTTCAAGTGAGCACTTGGTAAAGCTAATTCAAAGCACAGCAAAGTTAGGAAGATTTTTTAAAATGTTTAGATCTTGTATTGTTACTTTTACCTGGGCAATCTGGAGCATAAAAGCTTTCCAATTTGTCTGCTTTTTGTTCTTTAAATCAGTCTACCATGCTGAAGCCCAGAAAATAACCTCAAGCTTTGGTCAATAGGTAAGAAATGCAGAAGTTTCTTTCACCTACAAAATACCCTTGCAAAACATCAGCTGAATTTAATGGTGTTCATGCCTAATTAACGTTGCAGCAGTTCAAGTAGCTGATGGTTCTGCCTTCACTGGGCAAAGGAGATGATACATTATTGACCAGAGTGTGCTGTTTTGCTTCACCTATCAACTGGCACGCAAGGTCAAGGAACAGTTTTTCAACATTGTCCGACTCTTTTGCCGAAGTCTCCAGGTAATGCATATTTTGAGTTTCTGAAAATTCTTCACCCCTCTCTCTGGACACTTCTCGTTTCTCTGCTAAATCAATCTTGTTGCCTGCAAAATAAGAGATTGGTATAACTTAAAGTCAGAACATCAATGCTAGCATTGGTCTTGGTACTGCATGAGCAGTGCTGCCATTCCATCAGAAGGCCAAGAGTTAACCATCCAGCTTTCATGCAAATCCCTCAGGAGAAAGGTGAAACATAATGCATTTGTCTTCTCAGATGATGCAAAATGTCCAATAACATCACTGAACAAGGATAATAATGCCTTGGCCAATATGAACCACATGGAGAACAAAATACAATTATTTCATTCATTTATTTATTGTTTGTGGCATTATGATGTAAGCAAGAAATATTTGCATGCTTTTTAACATTACTGTAATGACTACACAAAAGAGCTTCCTTTGAAAGTAGGGGCTATTTAATGTATTTAATTATTTTTAAATTTAGATACATCACCTAGAAACAGAACCAAAAGTCTTTAAATAAGAGTACAAATTAAGGTGGACAATGATTAAGCCTGATAAAAATGGCTGCCTAGGCAACCTACCTGCAAGGAATATACTGTCAGTGGATTCAGATCATGATAAAGTTAACTATCAACATGATTACAAAATGATCATCAGCACCCTGTCTATTAATGGCAATTGCATATAAACTACAAAAATAGTGTTTTTGCTGGTAATGATGAGAATCTAAACTTTACCGCCGTTTTAATCAGTATTCCACTGGAACCACCAAGAGTCAGGAATGTGCATGGGTTTGCAGACTAAACCAGGATTCTGAGTGCTCCCTTTGTAATTTCCCAATTACCTCCTCCACCTAACAGAGTGGCCCCTGCGTGTGTATTTGTGGTCTTCTGCTGCTGCAGCTCACCCACTTCAAGGTTTGACACGTCATGCACTCCTACACATCACTGCCTAATGAACGTGTGGTTATTTGAGCTACTGTCACCTCCTTGTCAGCTTTAACCAGTCTGGCCATTCTCCTCTGACCTCTCTTCTTAACAAGGTGTTTTTGACCACAAAACTGGCACTCACTCACTGGATGATTTTAGTTTTTTCACGATTCCTCGCAAACTCCAGCCACTGTTGTGTGTGAAAATCCCAGATCAGCAGCTACAATTATTATATGGCCAAAGTCACTGAGATCTCATTTCTTCTCCATTCCGATGTTTTGTCAAAACAACTGAACCTTTTGACCATGTTTGCTTGCTTTTATGTAATGAGTTGTTGCCCCGTGATTGTCTGATAAAATATTTGCATTAAAGAGGTACAGGTGTACTTAATAATGTGGCCACTGAGCGTATATTATTGTGCAACAGATATTTTTAAAAATGAAATAAGTATGTTTGGCTATTAATAACATCAGAATCATATTTGCTTATCACTGATCCATGTCATGAAATTTGTTGTTTTGTGGCAGCAGTACTGTGCAATGTATAAAAATACTATACATTATAAGATACACAAACATTAAATTAAATGAATAGTGTAAAAAGAGAGCAAAATAACAACGTAGTTTTCACAGTTGGTTCATTGTCTGTTCAGAAATGTAACGGTAGAGCGGAAGTAGCTGTTCCCAAACACTGAGTGTGTGTTTTCAGGAACCCGTTTTCCCTCTCGATGGTAGCAATAATGAGAAGAGGTCATGTTAATAATGGAGGCCGTCTTTTTGAAGCATCACCACTTGAAGATGTCCTTGATGATGGGGAGGATAGTGTCCATTATGGAACTGGCTGAGTCTACAACCCTCTACAGCATCTTGCCATCCTGTGTACTGGAACCTCCATGATAGGCTATGATCCAGCCTGTAATAATACTGTTCACTGTATATCTATATAGCAATTTACAGAAGTTGTTGGTGTTCTATCACGTCTTCTAAAACATCTAATGAAGCATGGCCACTGGTATACCTTCTACATAAATGCATCACTTGTGTTGGGCCCAAGACAGTTCCTTGGAGATGCTAACATCCAAATTAATTCCCTATTGAATAGATCAACTGATTCTGAAGCTAGCTACTCTGAATGAAAAACTTCCTTTTCATCCTCTTATATCTATTATATCTTTGTTTCCATGCCCTTCAATTATCAACAAAAGCCAAAACCATCTGCTGATAAACACCATCAAACTGAAACATTTACTCTATTTCTCTCATTGAAATGCTGGTTGATCTGCTGACTATTACCAATAGTTTATATTTTTATTTTATATTCCCAACATCTGTAATATTTGACAGTTGTCTTACTTGTTACTACTTAGCAGTAGGGGAATTGTAAATATCATATAAAGTTGCAAAAACAAAGTTTATGAACACTTTACAGTTACCTGGTTTTCTGCATGAATTACTCATAAAATGTTGTCTGATGGGGCTCCCTCCATGGTGGCCTTTTATGAACTCTATTATTCTTTAGTGTTTTTCTTATGGGGGTACATGAACAGAGACTTTAGAAAGTTCTAGAGATTTCTGCAGGTCTTTTTTCTGCTACCTTTGGGTTCTTTTTCACCTCCTTCAGCATTGCATATTGTGCCGTTGGTGTGATCTTTACAGGACACCCACTCTGAGGGAGAGGAGCAACAGTATTGAATTTCCCACATTTTCTTTTACTGTGGAATGATGAACACTCAGGTCTTTCAGAATGCTTTTGAAGCCTTTTCCCGCTTCATGCCTCTCTGCAATTCTTCTCCCGAGGTCCTCTGAAAGGTGTTTTGATGGCACACATAATCTTGTGAAGAGCGAGTTCTGTTAGGAACCCGACTTTGTGTGTCGTTTTTTATAGAGCAGGGCACCTCTGCAACCCACACTCCAATCTCATCTCATTGATTGGAACACCTGACTCCAAATAGCTTTCTTGAATCTAGATTGTCAATGGTTAAATGGTGTAGCCAGTAATGATGAAAAGTACAATTGTTTGTGTGTTATTGGTGTAGGCAAATTATTTTTATCTATCATTGTGACTTATATGAAGATCAGACCACATTTTATAAGTAATTAATGCAGAAACCCAGGTAATTGCAAAGGGTTCACAAACTTTTCTTGCAACTGCATATTGATGTCTCTTTAGTACAAACACAAACTTGCACTCACATTTTTTTATCTGATACGTATGGCTTAAGTAACTTCTTACAAATCTTCTTCGTACTGAAGCAACGGCCTTGGTCAAAACAAGAGGAAGATTTTATTGCTATTAACTATTAACACATGAATTAGGAGGAGCAGTAACATTCCCTCAGGCCTGTTCCAATATTTAATAGGGTTAAAGTGAAAGAGAATATATCGTCAACTCTATATTCCCATCAACCCTGATAACCTCCGCCCCCTTGCTCGTTAAATAGTTATATATTTCTCCTTTAAAATATTTAAAGATTCTGCTTCCTCCACCCTATGAGGAAGAGAACTTGAGGCTCTGATAAAAATAAAATCTCCTCACCCATGCTCTAAATTGGAATCATTTTAATATAAACAATGATCCCCAGTATTAGATTCCAGAAGAAACACTCCTCGCAGCAATTCTCTCTGGATTTTATGTTACAAGTAAGTTCCCTTGCACTGAATCACAGTGATAACCAGCACAGAAATGTGACTTTTGGTCCAACTCACCCATGTTGACTGTGATGACTACCTGTACTAATCCCATTTGCCTACATTAGGTCCATATCCCTCTACTCTCTAATTATCTGTAAAAAAAAACACCCTTTAAACATTGTAACAGCATCAACCTGTATCAAGCCTTTAGACAGTTCTTTCCATATAACCACCATCATGTGTGTGAAAACTTACCCTTAAGATCTCCTCTTAGTTTCCCGAAATGCAACAATTACAATTCTAATCTGTGACTCCTTTCCTCCTGAGATATCCTGTCCATTTTAGGGACTAGTCAACTAAACTAAACTGTTTTCAGCACATAAGAAATCTTCCTGAATAAAGAAACTTACACCATATTCAATATTCCAGATAGTGCCTCTCCAATGTCCTACATATCTAAAGCATTGCCTCCATTTTTTCTGTTGATACCCTTCATGATAAATTATAACAATCCATTAGATTTCCTAATTACTTGCAACATCTGCTGATAACCCTTTGATGAATCATATTACATCCCTACTCCAGTGACAAAGTGGAGCATGGACAGCATACCTATCATATCAAGGCATTTAGTTGAAGAGTAAGGAAATGATGTTGCAGCTTTAAAAAACTCTGGTTGGGCCTCATCCAGAGTATTGCATTGAATTCTGGTCATCACATTATAGGGAATAATATGGAGGCTTTGGAGAGGGCACAGAAAAATTTTACTGGACTGCTAAATGGATTAGAGAGTATGCACTATAATGAAAAGTTGGGTTTTTCACTCTGGAGTGAGTGACGTGAGGTGAGACCTGATGAATGTTTATAAGATTATGGAAAGCACAGAATAATCAATGTGTACCTTTTTTTCCCCAGGGTCAAAATGTTTAGTACTGGGTGGCATGCATTTAAGGGGGGGGGGAATTAAGTTCAAAGTAAGTGTCTATGGTATGTTTGCTTTGTTACACAGAGGGTGGTGTGTGCCTGGAATGTGTTAGTAGACATGACAGTGGAGGCAGGTATGCTAGAGGCATTTAAGAGGCTTCTAGACAGGTACATGAATGTGCACTTTATGGAAGGATGCAGATATGGTGAAAGCAGAAGGGATTAGTTTAGTTAGACATTTAATTACTACTTTAATTAGTTGTGGGCCAAAAGTCCTGTTCCTGTACGCACAAAATACACTGCAGATGCAACGTACAACGAGCTGGAGGAACTCAGCAGTTCGGGCAGTATCCGTGGAAACAAGTCTTGTTCTTGTGCTAGGAGGGTGAAAAGAGAGAATGAAATAGCCATTTGGGCAAGTTTAAGGAAAATCCACAAGTACATTAAGAGCAGAGGGTTACTAGGGACCAAACGGTGATTTGTGCATTATGTCAGAAGGTGTAATTAAGTCCTTAAATATAATACCTTTCACCTGTTGGGAAGGATAGCATGGGCAGAAGATTTGAGAAGGATGCAGAGGAATATGAGAAAATTAAAGTTCAAAGTAAATTTATTATCAAAGTACATGTATGTCACCAAATACAAGCCTGAGATTCATTTTCTAGCAGGAATACTCAATAAATTCACCATAGAATAATAATCATAAGAGAACCAGAGAAATATCGCATCAACTAGGCATTCAACCAGTGTGCAAAAGGCAACAAACTGTAAAAGTAGAAAAAGAAAGAAATGATAATAATAATACATAAGTATGCAATAAATATTGAGAACAGGAGGTGAAGAGTCCTTGAAAGTCAGTCCATAGTTTGTGGGAACAGTTCAGTGATGGGGCAAGTGAAGCTATCCCCTTTGCTTCAGTAGCTTGATGACTGAGGGGCAATAACTGTTCCTGACCTGGGTGGTGTGAGTCCTGAGGTTCCTGTACCTTCTTTGTGATGAGGGCAGTAAGAAGAGAGCTTGACCATAGTTGTTGGGGCCCCTGATGATGGATCCTGCTATCATGCTCCGTGTAGATGTGCTCAATGGCGGGAAGGACTTTACCCGAGATGAACTAGACTGTATCCACTACTTTTCATAGGATTGTCCATTCAAGGGTATTGGTGTTTCCATACCAGGCTGTGATGTAACCATTACTATTAAAAGGTAAGTGAGATATTAGGTGTTTTTCATGGAATTAATTGTGCACCAAACCCCAGAGCCCGATTACATACACCCATGGTGCAATGTATGTAAGGGAAGAGATTACTTGGGCCCCTGAGAGAAAAGTTCTCTGGCTCATAAATGTCTTAAGGCCAGAAAATAATGGTACCTTTAATTAAGATGATCACCAGGGAAAAGCCAGTTAATTATACACCAGTGAGTCCAACACCGATGGTGGGGAATTACTTGAAATAAATCTAACGGTCAGGATTAATGTGTTCTTGCATAAGGCATGGATTAAACAAGCTTAATCAGCACGAGTCTGTTCATGGAGACATAGTTTAAATAAATAGAGGTAACTAACTACATTCATAAACAATGGGAAATGCAACCACTCCTGTCCCAACAAAGGAGACTAATAGTCACAGTGGATTTGAAGAAGAATTTTTTCATGCACTAATTAACATCTGGAAAGCAATGCCTAACAGGGTGGTTGAGCTGGAGACTACAATATTTAAGTAGTTGGATGAGCGCCTGAACTGTAAAAGACCAAAGTAACTACAGAACAGATCCTTGTGATTGGATTAGAACAGGCAGGTAGTTGATGGTTTACAGGGACACAGGGGAGACAAAGAATCTGCTTCTTAATGGATACTGTTCCATAATGAGTGCTCCGATAACAACCCAAGCACCGAGATAGGAAGAAATTTCTTCACACCAAGGACGATGAACTTTAGAAATTTTATACTCTGGAAGGCAGTGATCACTGAGCTGATTAAGAACAGAGATTGACAGTTTTCTGTATATTACTAGAATCTGTAAGAAGAGAAATCTTCGAAGAAGAATCTATCCAAGGGAAAGTAATTGCAAGAGTCTTTCTCAAATACATCCTCCCTGTGGCTGGAAGCTTGCTTCCCGAACTTTGGTGTTGATTCTGTCAACAAGAGAAATGGACATGACTTTCAGCATGCAACACCTCCAAGAAAATGCAACAGCTGATTCACAATTTGAACTACTTGGAATGTAAAACAAATTATCTTGTAGGCATACCAATGTGATTGTTGGAAATAAGAGCCCCTAAGCAGAGACGAGGTTATTATGGAAAATACTGGAAATACTTAGCACATCATTCTTCGGTGGTGGCAAGAGAAACAAAGCTTATGTTTCAGGTTGAAAACCCTTCATGAAAAAACAAGACCCCAATAAACAATATATTCCAAGCTGCAACATCCTCTAGGTGTTTCTCAGATTCCCTCTAGAACTCTTACTCCTCATCTTAAGTCAATGTCCTATCCCCTCTGCAATGGGAGAAAGTTTCTTAATAGTTGTACAATCTAGGCTTCTAATAATTTTTTATATTCAGATTGGATACTTCAGCCTCCCCTGATCCAAGGGAAAACAAATTCTGCCATTCATTCACTCATCAGTTAGAAAATTTCTATCCCAGGCAACACCCTACTGAATCTCTTCTACACCCTTTCCCATGTATTTACATACAGTACTTTCTATGCATAACAATCAGAACTGCACACAAATTTTCAACCTGCCTAATTTACCAAATGATCAGAATCAGGTTTGCTATCATTGTCCACAGTGATAAGAAGTTTGTTATTTTGTAATAGCAGTACAGTGCAAGGACATAATTAAGATGAAACGCTAAAAAAATAAATAGGTTGTGTTTATGGACAGAATAGCTGAAATAAGCTGTTTCTGAATGAATATCATTCTGTAGCCTAAGATTACCCCTCTGTACTAACAACTGCTCCCCTAAATTACTAATTTTACCTCCAAAATTCAAGTTGGTACACTGTAGGCAACAATGACAAAGCAATTCTCTACCCTCTCTCTCCAATTGCCAAGCCAATTCTCTATCCACTTTGCCAACTTGCCTCGTATTCCATGATTCTGACCTTTCGGACCAGTCATCCTTCTGGGATTTTATCAATAGTCTTACTGAATTTCATCAATTTCACTACCTCATCAATATATTTAGCTTCCTTTTTAAAAGAAAACAATTTCTGACACAGACCTAGGCAAACTAATGGTTCAGAGCAGACTAGATGGGCCACAGGGCCTATTTCTGTGCTGTAGTGTTCTATCTGTCTATGAATCTAGATCTCTCCACTATAAAAAAAACATGTTGAATATCGCTGATCAACCTCCCCTTTCTAAGTGTATGTTGAACCTATCTGAGTATTTATATTCCAGTAAATTGTCTGCCACTGACCTGAGATTTGCTGGATTCAAATTACCTAATTTAATCCTGCTGCCCATTTTGAATATAGGTCCCATATTTGATTTTTTAGTCATTTGACAGCTCCCCTGCTGGATTTACAAATCTTTCTAAGTATTCTACATTACCTCCCACAGCAGCCAGGGATACAACTCATCAGGCCATGGAGGTTTTTATGCCCGCTAAATAATCTAATATATCCTCCTTTTTTAATATCAATATGGTGTAGAATTTTACTGCCCCAAAATGAAATCTCTAGCTGCAACATTGACTTCTCTAACTTCTGTAAATGCCCCTCCTCCCCTTCTTTCCCCATCCTGATATATTTAGCTTTTCTCCCCCCCTCCTTTCTTTTCTCTCTCTTTCTGCCCATCACTCTGCCTGTTTTCTATCTTACTCTGGTGTTTCCCTCCCTCTTTCTTTCTCCCTGGGCCTCCCATCCCATGACCTTTTCCCTTCTCCAGCTCTGTATCCCTTTTGCCAATCACCTTTCCGGCTCTCAGCTTCACCCCACCCCCGCCGGTCTTTTCCTATCATTTAGCATTTTCCCCTCCCCCTCCGACTGTCAAATCTCTTACTATCTTTCCTTTCAGTTAGTCCTGATGAAGGGGCTCGGCCCGAAACGTCGACAGCACTTCTCCCTCTAGATGCTGCCTGGCCTGCTGCGTTCCACTAGCATCTTGTGTGTGTCTCTAGCTGCAATGTCTTTTCTGTTGGTGAGCACAGATGAGAAGTTTTCATTTAAGACGTTGCCCATGTTCTCTGACTCCACCCACAGACTGCCTCTTGGACTTTGATGGACAACACTCTTCCCCTAGTTACCATCTTTCCTTAAAGATGATATTAAGATTTTCCTTAATCTTTTTACTAGTGATTGTTTCTGATCCCTTCCTGTCCTGCTGATTTGCTTTTGTTAAGCATCCCTTGATGCTCTCTATATTCCTAAAAGGCCCCTTTAGTTACAGACCTCTATTGTTTCCACATGCTACTGGGTTTTAAACAGTATGAAGCAAGCCACCTTTTTGTCACCCACAGATTTAGCCATTCTAAAGTGCTCCAGGCTGACCTCTCATCCACAATAATCCGTACTGAAGATCAAAAACTCAGCTGCCCTAAATTGACTGTTCCCTGCTTCCCTTCCTCACCATCATTGGGCCTTCTCTTGCTAATCTGCAATAGCTCCTACACCACCAGTGGTTTGACTTTAAATTAATCCCTTGGTTTCAAGTCACTGCTCTCTATGGAAGCTCCGTAAAGTCCTCCAAATGTTGATATTCTTTTAACTGAGAAGAGAAAATTTAGAAAACAAGCTCCTTTAAGTGATTGCAAAGGAGTGGGGTTGGTGAAACAAAGAAAATATCTGTCATAAAGAAAATAAATGATGCAGTTTGATGTTGACTGGGAGATTATCAAGGCAATTTGGGAATTACAAATCATATTCCTACAATTGGACCCTATTTATCCTATGCCATTATATCCAAATGTAAGCCAACAACTGGACTGTTCCTTGCCAACCCAAGAAGCACTAACACAGACAGGCATTGCAGCCTTCACAATTTAAATAGGTGGTCACAGATTAATGGAGGTACAGTCACACACCTCTTGGCTGACTAAATCCATGCCCATCAACAAGCACACCAATCCAACTGATCCCATGTTATTTTCTACACGTTCTCATGAAGTACCATGCAGATTATGGCACATGACTGCACACTAAGAGCAACTTACAATGGCCAATTAATCTGCCAGCTGGACTTTTTTTTTGTAATGCACAAGAAAACCAAAAACACGCAGAGGAAATCCACAGAGGAAACTTCAGACAGGAAATGGGAGGTCAGGATAGAAACACAGTCACCGGAGCTATAAGGCAGCAATTCTCAGCAGCAGCAGTGCTGAACAGAACACTATCTATCCTCTTCCTCTGATCTCCACGATGACAACAACATTCTTTTTACTTCCCAGGTCATTTCATGCATTCATCGATACTGCAGTACAGCACAGGAACAGACCTATGGCCCACAATATTGAGCCAAACTAACTAAATTAGGAATCATGTGCCCAGTAAACTGATACCATAAAACCATAAGAAATAGGAGCAGAATTACGCTTTTCAGCCCATCAAGTCTGCTCTGCCATTCAATCATAGCTGATCCTGGATCCCACTCAACCCATAAACCTGCCTTCTCCTTTTATCTTTTGATGGCTTAGCCAATCGGGAAGCAATCAACTTATAACAATCAACAATCAAATATACACATGGACTTGGCTTCCACTGTAGTCTGTGGCAGAACATTCCACAGATTTACTACTCTGGGTAAAAGAATTCCTCTTTTCTAAAGGGTTGCCCTTCGGTTTTATGGCTGTGCTCTCTAGTTCTGGATGCCCCCACCATAAGAAACATCCCTTCTACATCCATCTTATCTAGTCCTTTCAACATTCGGGAGATTTCAATGAGATCACCCTGCATTCTTCTAATTTCCTTTGAGTACAGGCCCAAAGCTGTCAAACACTCCTCATATATTAATCCCTTCATTCCTGGAATCATCCTTGTGAACCTCCTCAAGACTCTCTCCAATGACAACACATCCTTTCTGAGATATAGAGCCCCAAACTGTTGACAATACTCCCTGTGGCCTGATTACTGTCTCAGCATTTGCTCCTGGCTTTTATATTCCATTCCCCTTGAAATAAATGCCAACATAGCATTTGCCTTCTTTAACACAGACTCAACCTTCTGGGAGTCTTGCATAAGACTCCTAAGTCCCTCTGCACCTCTGATGTTTGAACCTCTTTCCCATTTAGATAATTGTCTATTGTTCCTTTTACCAAAATGCATTACCATACATTTCCCAACTCTGTATTCCATCTGCCACTTTTTTGCCCATTCTCCCAATTGGTCTAAGCCCCCCTGCACCTGCATTGCTTCCTCAGCACTACCAACCTCTCCTGTCTACACAAAGTCCATTTCATTCCAGTTGCTGCACATTCATAAGCCTATCTAAGAGCCTGATATTTGAGTTCAGCATCACACTAGACAATGTTTCCAGGCAGCCACCACTGTATGAAAAAAGTCTTGCCCCACACATTTCCTTTGAATTTATCCCCTTTTAAATTCATGCCCTCTATTTGATAGTTCTATGCTGCAGAAAAATATCAGCTGTCTGCACTATCTATGCCTTTCATAATCTTATAAAGGACATTCAGATCTTTCCTCAGCCTCCACTGATCCTGAGAAAGGGTTTGTTCAAACCCTTGTTATAGCATATGTCCTCTATTCTAAGCAGTGTCCTGGTAAATCTCTTCTGCATTCTATCCAGCTCCTCAACATTCTTCCTATAACAATGTGACCAGAACTGCATGCAATACACATGCATGTCGCCTACTAGAGTTTTATAAAGCTGCAAATAACAACTTGACTCTTGAACCCAGTTGCTCAACTACTAAAGGCAAGCATGTCATATGCCTTCTATCAACTTGTGTAGCTATTTTCAGCGAACTATAAACTTGGAGCTCAAGATCCCTCTGCTCATTGACTCTAAAGATCTTGCCATTGGAAGTATATTTTCCCTGACATTTTATCTTCCAAAGTGCAATACTTCACTCTTGGCCAGATTATACTCCATCTGCCATTCCTCTGCTGACATCTTCATCAACAAATCTATAGAATATCCTGCTGTACTTTGCCAGTCTTCTACAATATCCACAACATTGTCAATCTTTTTATCATCTGCAAACTTACTGACATACCCATCTATGTTTTCATCCAGGTCATATATATATATATATATACACAACAGCAGTAATCCCAGTATGGACTCTTGCAAAATGCCACTAGTTACAAAATAAGTCTCATCAACTAATACCTTAATACCTTATGCCTTTTATGGGCATGTCAATTCTGAATCTAAATGGCCAAATCATCATGGATGTGAAGCATCTTAATCTTCAGGTTGAGATTCATAGGAGGGACCTCATCAAACACTTTACTAAAATCCACTTAGATGGCATCCACAGCTCAACTTACATCAATTTTTTTTGTCAACTCAAAGAACTCAAATAAGTTAGTAAGGCAGAACTTGGCCCATACAAAACCATGCTGACTGTCCCTAATTCAAAACTGATGTGACATTGACTAGTCTATAGTTTCCAGGATTATCCCTATTTCCCTTCCTGAATAACGTAATTACATCAGGTATTTGCTAATCTTCCAGGATCTCGCCTAAGTACGGAGAGGATGCAAAAATTTTGGTCAAGGGCCCTGAAATCCCTTCTCTTGTCTCTTTCAACAACCTGGGGTATATCCCATTAGGCCCTGGGACATCCACTTCAATGTTCTTCAAGAGACTCCACACTACTTCCTGCTTTATCTTGAAACTCACTAGCAAATTAGCATGCTCCATACTAATCTCCCTATCTTCCGCATAAATCTGCTTGGTAAATACTGCTGCAAAGCACAGGGATGATGCTAGATGATGTTAGGGACATGAATGCAAAAAATGGAGGTCTATTTGGGATGGAAAAGTTAGAGTGATCTTGGAGTAAGATAAAGTGCTGGCACAACATTTTGGGCCAAAGGGCCTTTATGGTGCTGTTCCATGTTCAAAGCACTACACCTACATCTTCCTCCTCCAAGCAAGTTAACTCGTTTATGCTTGAGTTGTTCTACTTGAAGGCCCTCCATTGTTTGGGGTTCACCACGGATGTCGTGCCCTAGCTGTCATTTGCAAGCCAATACACAGAACAGGGCAGTATGATATGGAGAGCTCCCGTTCTGCATGCAGGTGATGAATCCAAAGAAACAGCTGAGTTTAGCATCAGTGGCATTGCAGTAGTCACCAGTCAACATTGAACTCAATACAGGGACACCAGCTCTGAATTGTTGCTGAGGGTTTACTTGTGAAGCCTTCCCCATGGGTGGGTGTAGCTGCAAGACAGCAAAGGCCTGAGATCAGGGTATTCCTTTTCCTAGATGAGCTGCCAATATGGCTGACACAGAAGTGTCACAGAAGTGGCTTTAATGCACCAATAACCCACCTTTGCCCCCTCTTCTGTCAGTATAAAATGGTTCTGCTGAGCTTAACGACTAGGCCACAAATGAAGGTCAGAAGCTAGATTTGAGTGTCAGAGTCTATTTGAGACCCATGCCTTTGGAAACATATAATACGTTACTCTGGACAGAAACTTTTTTGAACGTGTTGCTTCCTCAGAAACTTTCCATGGTTAAGATAGACTGCTTCAAGCTGAACACAAATATAATATGAGACTACTTATATCATGTAGGGATTTGGAGAAATAACAAATTAGCTTTTATTGAATATAATGTGTTTACTTGCATAACAGTTCTAAAGCTTTGCAATAATTCAACTAAGTTAAAATTGTTTTGT
>JAUOBT010000577.1:4478342-4492721 GCA_032362145.1 Hypanus berthalutzae
CATGGACTAGAAGGGCCGAGATGGCCTGTTTCTGTGCTGTAATTGTTATATGGTTTATAAGAAGGGAATTGAGTAAATACCTGAAAAGGAATGCTTACTGAAGGATATAGGGGAAAAAAATAATGGTAGGTGGAATGTGCAGCCAGGTTATCAGTCAAATGATTATCTCTAATGCTGTGCATTCTGTGAGCTAGAGTGGGATTTGGTGAGGTTATGTTTATATTAGAGTCACTGTGAATCTTGATTTTTGTTACCTGTTTTGGAACAACATGTTTGTTTTTAATGTATTTAGTTTATGTTTATTTTCCCCTTAAAATGCAATTATAGTTATGAGTCCTTCCATGAATATCAGAAATCATTTATTCTCTCACCTTTAACGGGAAAGAATTTTACTATGATCAAACAACTGACTTATTTCAGATTCACTCTTTCAGATGAAGGTTTCAGCTTTAATCCTCTGAAGATTGAAGTTTTTGTACAGACCTTGCTTTACCTGGCATCCAAGTCCTTTAGCCATTCCTTCAGTGCTTTAGCAAAGTAAGTGCATCTCTTTTATATTAATGAAGATCGGAAACGTATGATAACATATTGATGGTTTGTTCATTGGTAAGGGATTAACTCAGCAAATATATAAATTCCACATATTAGGTGTACTTATGAATAAAATTTAGTTTTTCTGGTTACTGAACTTAATTAACCAACGCAACTAAAATGTTGTTTGTACTGTTACTTCTCCGAAAGGGAAATATCTTGGAAAATATCTGTAAAGCAAAAAATTTCTATATTGAAATGACAGGGTAACTTAACATACTGCCCTTAAATGTGGAGAGTACTGCACTATTTTTTGTAGAGGATAGTTTTCTTAATCAAGTCATGTATCCTGAAAAAAAAATGCTCTTAAGCAAAATTTGTAAATTGAAAGTTTGTTCATTGAGAAATGGATACACAGTTCAGTAAATATGGTAACAAATCATAAATTGAACAATTGCAGCATTAGCACATTCAAGAATGCAGAAGTAGTAGGTCACTTTGCCTCTCATGCTTGCCCGGCCTTTCAAAGTGATCATGGCTGATCTGTTGCATAGTTCAATTATCTCTGCTAGTTCTCCACAACTCTCAATTCTTCAATATTTATTTCAAAGATCTATTTATCTGCTGTTTAAATATCTCCTGTGATCTAGCCTCTCCATAGAGAATTCCAAAGGTTCACCCACTTTCTGCGAGAAGTAATCCTTGTATCTTTTAAATGACCCCCAGCCCCATTTTATAAACATGTTCTGTTGTTTGAGACTCTTCTCCTAGTGAGAATAGCTTAGCATCTACCCATTTATGATCTTAAGCACATTCTGTTTCAAACTACTCATTCACCAGTTTTGGACACCTTCCTCTTGCACATGGATGTGGGTGGATATATTGGCACTCTTTCCTGCAGGTGAATGGAAAAGCACAGGAGCAAAAGTAATGCCACAATTCGAAGGAAGGAAGGAGTCCGAAAGCAGGAAGCAATACACCAAATAGATTGACATCTGTTATTAAGGAGGCTACAGCAGAATTCTTAAAAATATTATCAACTAATTGGCAGAATCAGTGTGAGAGAAATTGCTTTAAATGTGCGAGAATTGTTTGAAGATGTGAAGAAACAGGTTACTGTGCGAACCAGCAAAGATGATGTGTTTGGATTTCCAGCAGGCATTCAATAAAATTAGCACTAAAATGGATTGCAGAAAATAAAAGTGCATGGGGTTGGGGCAGTATTCTTTCAAGAGCTGAAAAGGTTTCCCTGAATGAGGTTCTGCAACTGCTTGCATGCACCCCACCTTAGATATTTTCCTTTTCTTTCAGTGAACTGATTGATTTCTACTCATCGCGTGTTGGGAATTGACTGAGAGAAAAGTAACAGGTTAAATTGGTCACTTGCAGAATTGCAGTCACTTACACGTTGGGGCTGCAGAGCAGGGGCATCAGTTACTTTCAGTCTATTATGAAGGGGCTGCCAAAGAAATTAGTGGATTACCAAGCTGTGTCACAAAGACTCTGCAAAGGCTGTAGATAGGTTAATTCATTGGGCACGAAGCTGGTGATGGCTTAAAATACAGGAAAATAAAGGGTATTTAATTAGGAGAGAAGAATGATAAAGCAAATGATTATTTAAATGGAGTAAGACTATAGAATGTTTGCAGTACAAAGCGATGTGGTGGCCCTAAAAACACAGGGGCAAACGTGAGTAAATGTAATTAGATAGTCAAAGGATGAAGAGGCTTTGTGTAACCCAGGTTAATTAAACCCAAAGGTGTAACATTAGAAAGCTGCACCTGTGGAGGAACAAAAATGATGTTTACCCAGTTTTCTTTTGAAAAAAGAACTTGGGGGGAGAAAAAAGCGATGTGGGAATGAGGTGTGGCTGATGCAAGTGCAGGCAAGTGAGGAAAAACGCAGCAAACTATTAAAAACTAAAGATATAAACTGTTAAATCTGGAATTAGTAGTTCAGTTCAGGGTGAAAGCCCTGGAGGAGAGACAATAGGGATGAAAGATAGGGATGAAGCAGCAGCTATAAAAAGAAAATATCGGCAGAGATGAATGTCCAAGATCTCTACTGTGTAACTGGGAATTAATTCTGTTAAATCACACCAAGGGATTTGGTGAGTTAACACTTTTATTGTTGGAAATTTATAAATTTTTGTGTGATCTATGTTCAGTAATGTTGCAACCGAGAAATGTTTGGAAGTTACAATGTGATATTGAGTTACTTTGAAATAGAAAATAGAATGTGTATAAAAACTTATGGATTGTAATCCCTTCGTATACAGGTCATATTTTTTGTGTAAGTATTGTGAATTGAATTTCCATGGATGATCAACTATTTCATACAATGAACCAAGAAACTAGATGGTGTGCCAACCAAGATCAAAGAACCAGCGTGGGAATGAAATGTTTAATGCTGTAGAGGATTTATTGTGGTTGGCTGTATAAGTTTATGTTCATTCAAAGGATCTGAATTTGATTTTCTGAAAGAACTGATTATTTTTGCAAAGACTTTGATAAGTTACTGAACATGATTTTCTTTGTTTAAAAGTTGTCATGTGGAAGAATTGTTGTGAAAGGAGTTAAGCTGTATATATATTATTTCTGAATTTGAATTTGTAGACATATTGACTGGAACTGCAACTGAAGTTAACTATAATACACAAGAATAGGAATTCAATTAGTTTCCAACTAACTAGGGATAAACAAAAAAAAGAAAGTTTAGTCTGTAAACCTTTAAATAGTGAATAACACTGGATCTAATTAGTTAGAGAAATTTGAGTAACAAAGGTTATTCGAATGAATATTACTGATTTTAACTAAACAGAAATTTGTTTTTTGTTGATATTTGACATTAGGAATCTAAAAGAATGTTGGAATTTTGAATTTTTCTTACTAATGTAAATATTTTGTATATTTTTTTATAAACAAAATCTACCTCCAGAGGTTTTCTATTCACTGCCCCGTTTTGATATCTTGAGATTCTGATGGCCTACCAGCATTGCGTAGTACAATGTAATTTGATTTTTCTCATAAATAGTGCAGCAAGCCATCACACAAGATAAGACCAGTGCTACACAGATGTATCATAAAATTTGGTGAGCCAGCCAGCAGGCAGCATATTGAATAACCAGTAAACACTGAATGTATACAAAGTACTTAAAGAATCTTATTGTTCAAACTCACTTGTTCAATTCATATCTACAGTGAAAGAAAATGGAACACACAGAGGAAATGGGTTGCAAAATCTCAAATGCTGTTTTAGTCAATGGCATAACAGGGACAAAAATGGATGAGGAAATACTCGACTTTCTAAAAGAATATGGCTCACTTGCCAGTTACTCCTTTAACTGACCCCAGTGCAGGATCTCCACGTCCTTCACAGTAGAGTACAATTTTGGTTCGGCATTGCAAAATATCCGTTCCTTGCTTCTGTACATTCAACAGGCAGGCAGTGACCAAAAGGTTTTGTGCCATGTAGTTATATTAGGCAGTGTTTACACTCAGAAACTTGGAAAAGACACCACTTGGTGAGTTGAAAACCATAGTGAAGTGCAGTGAAAAAGAACATGACAAAATCCTGAGAGAGCTGTTAATCCAGGTCAGTGAAATCCTTACTATCGAGAGTAGGGATTGCCAGTCATTTCTCATCACTCTGATGCAGAGATTACAGGCTGATTACAGATTACAGATTACATCAGATCTCTGTATAAAATGGAAACTGGTGAAAAACCATCTCCTTCAATGAGTAACACAATCCCCAGTGTACCATACCTTCACAGAGAATGGGGTCATCTAGAGCTAAAATAATGAATTCTCTACAGAAAAAGATTAACCAGAGGTAAAAAAAAAAGCATACCAGTTTGTTTTATCTGAAAAGTTTCAATTTGATGTACTTAAAAGTCTTCACAATGAATTTGGTCACATGGGCATTGACTGTAATCTGGATTTAGTCAGAAACTGTTTCTACTGGCTCAAGTTGGTTACTGATGTGGAACACAGGCTTAAAACGTGTAAGAAGAAAGACCTTGCCTGAGAAAGCTGATCAGTTAATGAAGATTGTATCCTGAACCCTTGCATCTGGTCTGCATGGACTTTCTTACATTAGAAACTGATCAAAGTAACACAAAAGATGAGTTAGTTATAACTGATAATTTCAGTAAATATACTTTGGCTATTCCTACACCTAAGCAAAAGGCCAAGACAGTTGTGAAGTACCAAAGGGAGCATTTCATTTCACATAATGGTCATCTTGAGTGCCTGCACAGCAATAGAGGGCCTGACTTTGAATCCAACTTGATTAAAGAACTGTGTGAAATGACTGGAATTCAAAATTTAGAACTACACCATATCACCCCATGTTGAGAGGTTTAACAGGACCCTTTTAAGTATGTTGGGAACCCTGGAGATGAAAGATAAAAGTCACTGGTGAGATTATAAATCCAATGAGATGAGTGCCTTTAGCCTATATGAACTGATTTTTGGGTGACAACCCAGGCTCCCAGTTGACTTTGCTTTCAGGGTACCCTGGAAAGACAAACATGGTACATCACACTCAGTATGTACAAAATTCGAAATCACATCTTGAAGACAGCTTCAAGATAGCTAGGGGTACTCATAGAAAATGGCAGACCAAACCAAGAACAGATATGACAATCATGTGAAAGAAGGGGACTGAGTGCTAGTGTGCACCTGTGAGATAAAAAAACAAATGGTGATAAATAGGAGGAAATAGTCTATGTAATGGTGAGCCAAGCATGTGATTTGTCTGTCTACGAGGTATGTCCTGGGAACCAGTCTGGGCCCATATGAACATTACATAGGGATCTATTGCTCCTCTAAAGACAATGAACAAATTTCTCCTGTCCACGTTTGCAAGTCCACAACTCGCAGGAGTATGAAGAATGAACAGTCAGTTGAAGAGGAAGAAAATCCAACTGACTCTGAAGAAGATGAGGTTTATTACCTCAGAGCAAGTCTTGACATTGTAGACAAACTTTCTAAGAGTCGAGAAACTTGTGAAGAGTTACACAGAAGAATTGTGTGCTCCAAACCAACCATTTGCATCCACTCCAGTAGCAGATTCAGTGCTGGAATCCCAAAGAAATGCAAGTTACTTACCTGATATAGGGGAATCCATTGTGGAAAGTAACTTGCCTATCAGTCAAAAGGAAAACAACAACAAAAGAGGAAATGCATAATCACTGTATCCTACCTGATGGAAATAGTCTGCAGGTTTCAACAGTTCCAAATGAGTTTGAGATTCGACAAGGAAAAGAGATGCATAATGAAGTGTTGACTAGAAAAGACATGACAGATGAAAGTTTTCACAAAGAGCCTGAACTCAGAAGGTCTTCTAGACACAGAGAAAAACCTAGAACTCTAAATTCAAAGTGGGGGGGGGTGAAGCCTAGGTTAATTAAACTCAAAGATGGAATGTTAGAAAGCTCCACCTGTAGAGAAATGAAAACGAGGTTTACAAAAATAAAGGGAACTTAATGGAGGGAAAAAGCTGTGCAAGAACGAAGTGTGGTTGACGCAGGCATGGGAAAGCAAGAGAAATGCAGCAAACCTTTAGAAACTAGAGATATAAACTATTAAAAGTGGAATGAGTAGTGAGTACCTCAATCTTATTTGCTTGAAAAACTTAGGGTGAAACCTCTGGAAGAGAGATGATAGCAATAAAAGATCTATTGAAGCTACAGACACAGCAGCTGTAAGAAGACAATATCAGTAGAGACGAATGTCCAAGGTCACTATCATGTGACCAGAAATTAGTTATGTTAAATCACACCAAGGGAATTGGTAAGTTAAAACTTTTACTGTTCCAAGTATATAAATTTATGTGTGAAATATGTTCAGTATGTTGTAACTGAGAAATCTTTGGAGATGACAATATGATATTGAGTTACTTAGAAATAGAAAATAGAATGTGTGCACAAACTTATGGATTGTATTTCTATTGTATACAGGGCAGGTGTTTTATGTTAAGTATTGGGAATCGACTTTCCACAGAAGATCAATTACTTCATTCAATGAACCAAGAAAGAAGATGGCGAGCTACCCAAGATTGAAGAACCAGCATGGGAATGAAATGTTTAATGACATAGAGGATGTAATATAGTTGTGTATAAGTTTATTTTCATTTGAAGGATCTGAATTTGATTTTCTGAAAGAACCGATTATTTTTGAAAATACTTTGATAAGTCACTGAATGAGATTTATTGATCTATAGAACAATAACTTTAAACAAACTGTGCACATGCAGATATAAATAACAATAAAAAATGAACATGAAATAGCAATATATCATCCATCAATATAAGAGTATAACAGAGTTCTTAAAAGATTGTAGTTATCCCCTTTTGTTCAAGAATCTGATGGTTGAGGGGTGGTAACTGTTCCTCAACCTGGAGGTGAAAGACCTGAGGCACCAGTACCTTCTACCTGATAGCAGCAGTGACAAAAGAGCCTGGCCTAGGTGGTGAGGAGCTTTGATGATAGATGCTGTGTTTTTATACCAATGTTTTATGTCGATGTGTTCAATAGGTGGGAGCATTTTACCCATGATATACTGGGCCGAATCCATTACCTTTTGTAGGATTTTTCTACTCAACGGCATTGGTGTACCCATACCAGGCCATAATTCAGCCAGTCAGCACACATTCCAACACATGTCTATGGAAGTCTGACAAGGTTTTTGATGACATGCTGAACCTCCGCAGACTCCCGAGGAAGCCAAGGGTCTGTTGTGCTTTCTTCACAAAAATATTTATATCCAATGAGATTCAGGGATATAAAGTTACCGACCCTCTCCACCTCTGATCCACTGATGATTTCTGGGTCGCAGTCCTCTCTTTTCCCTCTCCTGAAGCCTACAATCAGTTTCTTGGTCTTACTAAGATTGAGTGAGAGGTTGTTTATTATTACACAACAGTCACATTTTCAATCTCCCTGTAGTATGCTGATTCATCACTCTGTTTTTGCATATGACTTGCAGCGGTGGTGTTATCAGCAAATGTGTTTATTGTCTTGGAGTCTTACATAGCCAGTCATAGGTGTAAAGCAAGTAGTGCAGAGGGCTAGATACACATCCGTACAGTCCTTCTGTGCTGATAGAGGTTGTGGAGATGTTTTTGACAATGTGAACTGACTGGGCAATAATGCATGAAAATAGCAGTTTTATATTCTGACTTTAGAATAGTGCTTGTGATAGGAGCCATTTTGTTCTGCTTGTGTCCAAGTAAAATGTGTTCTGTGCCCAGTTATTTAAATTATGCCATTTTATTATCAGTGATGACAATACTTCGGCTGCAACATCTGCTTGAAAATTCAATGATCTCGGTTTTCCATCATGTAATATTGGAAAGTCAAAAGAGACATTGCATGGTTCCTCTTAAAATTTACATGCGTATATCTCATGTATTTATTCTAAAGGTTTATGACATATAATCAGTATCAGAACCAGATTTATTATCACTGGAATATGTTGTGAAATGTGTTATTCAGCAGTAGCATATTGCAATACATAGTAATATAATCTATAAATTACATTAAGTATATGTATATATATAAATTAAATAAGTAATGCAAAAAAAGAGGAAGTGAGCAAGTGTTCATGGGTTCATTCTCCATTCAGAAATTTGATGCAGGAGGGGAATAAGCAATTCCTGAAATTTTCATTGTGTGTCCTAGACCTCCTCCTTCAAGTTACTACTGAGAAGGGGGCATGTCTTGAGTGATGGATTCCGTAATGATGGATGTCATCTTTCTGAATCATTGCCTTTTGAAGGTATCCTGAATGCTGGGGAGGGAGGGTAGTGCTCATGATAGAACTGGCAGAGTCTATAACTTAATGCTGCTTTTTCTGATCCTATACTGTGGCTCCTCCATACCAGGTGGTGATGCAACCAGTTAGAATGCTCTCCACATTACATCTGTAGAAATTTACCGATGCTGATCCCTAAGTGTGTCCCCTGGACTTATGATTCCTGAAGTCTACAATTATTTCCTTTGTCTTACTGACACTTAGTGCAAGGTTGTTGCTGTAAGAATTCTCTGTGAGATGATGCATCTCAATCCTGTTTGCCTCCTTGTCATCATCTGAAATTCTGTCAACAATAGTTATGTCATTGGCAAACTTACAGATGACATTTGAGCTGTTCCTAGTCACACAGCTGTGGATGTAGAGAGAGTAGAGCACACATTCTTGTGAAGCACCAGTGCTGATAGTCAGCATGGACAAGATGCTATTTCTGACCATAGCCTGCTGGTGAGGAAGTCAAGGATCCAGTTGCAGAGGGAGATACAGACTTTTTGATTAGCACTGAGAGTATGATTGTGTTGAACAATGAGCTGAAGTCAATAAACAGCAGCCTGGCATAAGTATTACTATTTTCCAGCTGATTCAAGTCTGAGATGGCATTGTGGATATTGCAGAAGAATGGCATTGCATGTGAAAGTAACATGATTATTGAAAGGGATTGTGCTGAACCTTATTTGAATTCTTCCACATTTCAAAAAAACATTGTATATGAAGGAATATCAATAGACATGGAGTACTTGGATTTCTAAAACTTATTTGATAAGGAGACATACAAAAGCTAAGACCATACCTTTAAGGAATATAAGAGCTATATCACATAAGATCTCAAGATAAGAGATGTTTGTGATAAAGACATGATACTTTTTATGGATAGAGGATTTGTTACAGACAACAGCATTCCAAGTTCATTGATAATACAAAGAGAGTTGGGAAAGTAAATCTTGAAGAATACATAAAAATCAGCAGAGATATTCATTATTTAACAACTAGATGAAAATGTGGCAGGTGGAATATGATGAGTTCAACACTAATGCCTTTCACTTCAGTTTCCCAGAAAGAGGATGGGTGACAAGAAAGCTTTTAGTAACTGTACAGGAGATTGAGCAGAATCAGCTTATATAATCATAGAGATATATATCCATTATGATTCTTATAATTTTATAAACTTCTAATTGGTCTCAGCTTTTGACACTCCAGTGAAAACAGTCTATATTGATCCCACCATTCCGCATAGATAAAACACTCTAATCCAGCCACTGTCCACATTAACCTCTAGACCACCTATTTACATTGACTTTACATTAATCCCATTACCTTCTCCACATTTTCGTTAAGTCATCCAAGGTTCAGTTATTCACTTAAACAACAGGGGAAACTTATTGTGGTCATTCCCTACCAATTTGGGATTCCTAACTAAAAACAAAAATCACTGTGAATACTGAGTTACCAAACATATTCAAGTCTGAGTTAGATAGGGAGAGCTTTAGATGATAGGTGGTATGGAATATAGAATTGAGCATAATCATTGAGCATCTTATCAAATGAAGCAGTCTCAAGAGACCACATAACACATTTCTTTTCTCTTGCCCACCTGATACCCCTCACCTACACCTTTGCAGAATGTTGTATTTTGAGTGTTTTCCTGATTTGCTTTTTAAAGTACTTCCACCATTTCAAACAGGTGGTATTTTACTGATCAGCTCAGCACTGAATGGCAAACACTGGTGTCCCTGCACTGGAACATTAAAGGGGCAAGGAAAGGACCTAATGTGCAGCACTGACTTCCTTTGGGACATCAGTACTGCACCTAGCAACCAATCGTCTTGTCCTCCTCTCATTACTGTCTCAATTGAGTTGAAGTTGCTACAAGCAGGGGGAGAGAGGAGGCAGATTTAACTTTGTGTGCAGACCTGTATTAATAGAAAGGGACACCAGACCAATTACTGAATGCCAGATTCCCTCACTGAAGGGAATTAATCCCAGGGATGAAGACAAATAGTTTTGAGGCTGGTGAAATAAAGGCATAAAATACAACTAGGAATGAAATAGAGCCATCCAGATGGCTTTGTGCGGGACAGGTCATGTCTTACAAACTTGACTCAGATTCTTGAGGAGGTGACAAAGATAATTGCTGAGGGTAGGACAGTGGCTGTTGCCTGTCTGGACTTAACTAAGCACTCATCAAAGTCCCCCAAGGTAGGCTGATCTGGAAGATTAAAATGCATGAAATCCACAGTGACTGAATTTTGAGTCAGAACTGGCTTGCCCATAGAAGACAGAGGGTAGTGTTGAATAGATATAATTCTGGCTAAAGGTCAGTGACCAGTGGTGTTCTGCAAGGGTCAGTGCCAAGCTCCCTGTTGTTTGTAACATAGATGCAAAAGTTTTGGATGAAAATGTAGATAGGTTGGTTAGTAGGCTTGCAAAAAACACGAAAATGGTGGACTTGTAGACAGGAAAGAAAATTGTTAAAGGATGCATTAGGATAATTGATCTACCATTTCTCCCCACATATGGGAATCCAGGCAAATGTGCGGTTCCATACACTGGGAGGGCAACAGTAAGGGGGAAGAATACAGTGATTGGCAGGAGCATTAAGACATTGATATGTAGAAGGGTCGAGACGTGCAGCTCTATTGCTCCCTAGAAGTGGCAACACAATTAGAAAGAGTGGTAAAGAAGGTGTGTGGCATGATTGCTTTTATTGATTTGGGCACTGAGTATAAGTCAAGAAGTCATGTTGTAGTTGTATAAAACATTGGTTAGGCCTCATGTGATTACTGGAAGGATATGGAGGTTTTTGATGGATATAGAAGAGGTTTACCAGGATGTAGCCAGGTTAAAAGGTAATTAGCTCCAAGCAGATATTGACCAAACTTGATTGTTTCCTCTGGAGTGGTGGAGGCTGAGGGGAGACTTAATAGAAGTTTATAAAATTACCAGAAGCGTGCTTCTTTTTTCACCAGGGTGGAAAAGTCAAATTCTAAAGATAGCCTATAAGTTTACTGGCTATATGTAGGGCAATATTTATCTCAAATAGAGGATGGTAGGTGCCTGGAATTGGTAAGCAACATGGTCATGGAAGAAGATATGATAGTGCATTTTAAGAGTCTTTTAGGAAAAGTACATGTATAAGCTGGGAATGTAGGGTTAGGGATCATGGGCAGGCACTGGTGATCTGTGCTGTGCCTCAGTAGTCATAGGATACCAGTACATATTGATTTGTTTGCAAAATGGGCTGGGAAATTACAGATGGGATTTTATCCAGATAAATATGAGATGATGGATTTTGGGACTATTGATGAAGCTAGGACACACACCATGAACAACAGGGTCCCATGAGGTACCGAGGAAGAGAGGACCTTGCTCTACAAGTCCAAAGATCATTGACCTCCAAACAGATCCTGAAAGAGAATACTCATTAACAAATTTCTGACAAATGCAAAAGTAGGAGGACAATAATTATGCAAGATTTCAGTTACTTTAGGTAACTGAGTTACAATTAGAATTGAAGATTTTGAGAGGATTGAATTTGTGTACTGCATTCAAGGAAACTTTATTTAGGTATACAGCAGGCCCGATGATAGGAGGTAGCGATAAGGTACCCTGTGCAAAGCTTATTGAGAAACAAAAGAAGTATTGTATCCAAGGGGACATTGCTTTGTGGACCAAGAACTGGCTTGCCTACAGAAGGCAAAGAATGTTTGTAGACACATCATATTCTGCATGGAGATCGGTCACCAGTGGAGTGCCTCAGGGATCTGTTCTGGGACCCTAACTCTTCATGATTTTAAAAAATGACCTGGATGAGGAAGTGGAAGGATGGGTTAGTCAGTTTGCTGGTGACACTAAGTTTGGATGTGTTGTGGATTATGTGGAGGGCTGTCAGAGGTTACAGTGGGATGCAAAACTGGGCTGAGAAGAGGCAAATGGAGTTCAGCCCGGATAAGTGAAGTGGTTCATTTTGGTAGGTCAAATATAATGGTAGAATATAGTATTAATGGTAAGACTCTTGGCAGTGTGGAGGATCAGAGGGATCTCGGGATCCAAGTCCATAAGACGCTCAAAGCAGCTGTGCAGGTTGACTCTGTACTTAAGAAGACGTATGGTGTATTGGCCATCATCAATTGTGGAATTGAATTTAGGAGCCGAGAGGTAATGTTGCAGCTATATAGGACCCTGGTCAGACCCAACTTGGAGTACTGTGCTCAGTTCTGGTTGCCTCCCTACAGAAAGGATGTGGAAGCCATAGAAATGGCACAGAGAAGATTTACAAGGATGTTGCCTGGATTAGGAAGTATGCCTTATGATAATAGGTTGAGTGAACTCGGCCTTTTCTCCTTAGAGTGAAGGAGGATGACAGGTGACCTGATAGAGGTGTACAAGACGATGAGAGGCATTGATCGTGTGGATAGTCAGAGGCTTTTACCAGGACTGAAATGGTTGCTGATAGGCTTGCCGGTTCCCAGTCTTGGAGCACCTCCCTACAAGTTAGAGCGATACAATGGAAAGGCAGATATTTCCGGTGCCTAGAGGTTGACTGTCAGAGCCTTAATATCAATGTTCTCTCTCAGTTGTTGAGAATGAACTCCCCATTTTTGAACCTGAGAGATATCAAAAAGATTCCAGGGCTCTCCAGAGTCAACAAATGCCAGAATCTCATGGAGCCGAGAAGACCCCCTCCTCAGGGAAACTGAACATATCACTCAATTAGGGGAAGATGCTTGCAGGGAGAATCGGCCCTCTTACAGACTGGTCTTCTCTTTTACTGTGCACTTGGGAACATGATACCCGGAAGTGTCCTTGAGAGCAACGGTATAGCAAAAACCTGTTCTCCTATGTCATGCTTCTTCCTTCTGCGATAGATCCAGGCCCTGCACCTGCGGACTCTGTCCTGGGTGATGAGAGAGAGGGTGAAGGTGGGCAGTGATCTGATAAGTAGTTAGCACGAGGCATCCTCTCCCCACTTCATTCAGCTGCTCGCTTGTCGATTGAAATGACAGGATTTATGAGGTCAATCAGGATGTCTTGTTCATCACCCACTGAATCTCATGCCAGACCTCTGGGTTTTGTCCCCGCTGGAAGCATGGATGTCCGCTCTCTACCAGAAGGTTGTGGAATTCACTGACCCTCTGCCTTGGCGCAGGTCCAGGAGGCACTGCGTGGTATCCTGATCGCGCCCTGGAAGGTCAACCGCTATCCTGAACTCGACTATCATTTGTTTTTTTTTTGCAGAGGAACCTGGTCCCGAAGAGCGTTGAAGAGACTGCAGGGGTCGGTCTGTCAATTTCACCGTGCGACCTCTGAACCGATCTGGCTGGGCCTGGAACGTCAGCTCACATTGGGAAACAAAGCTTCAGCGGAGTACCTGCAAGGTGGAAGAATGCTCGGTTCAGGTCCGGAAACAGCCAAGGGAAACGGGGCAATAGTGGCCGAGGCCAATGAGACTGCAACAGATGGGGATAGGAAGCCGCCAGTGCTGGAATTGCTGCAATCCTGGCAGAGAGCTGCTGAATAGCGGCAGTCACAGCAGTAATGGCGGCTGTCTGATTCTGGCTCTCTCTTCTGAGTTGCTGACCCGTCGTTGCGGGTACCAAACCCGTTCCTCCACCTTGTCGCACTGCGGGAGCTATTCCTGCCAACCCAGCTCCCAATGACTTATCATTTCCTTCATCTAACCAATGAAACTCAAGGCCGATTTCAGCTGAGTCCAGTTTGAAGGTTAAACTTTGCTTATAGGAGTTCCAGTGCAGAGGGAGAGATACAGACACGGAATGAATAATTCACTGTGTTTTAATAAGAATTGTGCACATCAAAGGGAAATACTAAACGTTAGGCCAACAGGCCCGCTAACTGAAAGCTAACGCAGCTCAAAAGCAGTAACCGAGAACTAAATTAATACTGCTCCTTAACAGCATCTAATTAAATCACTAACCATCTTTCCCGGACCGTGGTCTAGGGTAAGCAGGGAGCGTTGTCATCGCTGTGCTTCGACATAAGAACTGACAAGACTGGAACAAAAGGAAGGGA
>JAUOBT010000578.1:751242-761463 GCA_032362145.1 Hypanus berthalutzae
GTGGAAGAGCTTCATGGGTGATGGACTGGGTGGTACCCTCCTCTCTCTTTCCGTGCCTGGGCATTGGTGTTTGCATACCAGGCCAGGATGCTCTCTGCTGTACTATTGTTGAAGATTTAGTTGATGAGCAATATCTACACAAAGCTCAGGAAGTGGAGGGTATCTGCCGGCCTTCCTGTCCCATTTGCAGTGTTTCCAGTCTTTTCTGTCTTTGATTTTCTGCAGTTAACCACGGACTTGGGCCGAGCACATTCATGTATTGCAATCAGAAGGAAGATGTCCAGAGACTTTGATTTCTTCACTTTAAGGAGGTTAAGCTTGTCGCCGAACATTCTCATCATGTTGAGTGAGAGCAGAGGGTAACTAGTGCACTGATGACACAGTAGCTGATCCAATGGTGCTTAGGGTCCTGATAGCAGGAGTCATTGTAGTATCAAGCACAGGCTGGGCAGCCCTTGCCTGGATAAAGCATTGGTTTTATCATAATATAGATCAGTTTGAAGTCTAGGTGGAGAAATAGCAGGTCGAGTTTAATCCTGGCAACTGTGACATGATGTAGTTTAGGAAGTCAAATAATTTGTCTGTCATTTATGGATGACACCAGGATTGGAGATGGGGGAGGGGGGAGAAACGTAGTGGGCAGGGAGGAAGGCTATCAAAAAAGCATGCAGCAGGATCAATACTGGCTGTAAAAATGGCGGATGGAATTTAATGCAGAGGATTACGGGCTGTCGTACTTTGGGAGGACAAACCGGGGGGGGGGGGGGCCACCGAGGAGTAAGGTAGAGCAGAGCGATCAGGAATATAGATCCATAATTCTTTGAAAGTGGCATCACTGGTATACAGGGTGGTAAAAACACATTTTGGCACATTGGTTTTCATAAATCGAGGTATTAAGTACGGGAAAAGCTGGAGGAACTCAGCAGGTCAGACGGCATCTATGAAGATGAAGAAGGGTTTTGGCCAGAAGCATGAACTGTTTGTTCATTTATATAGATCAGTGATTCACAACCTTTTTTATGCCAGAGACCCTACCGTTAGCCAAGGGGTCTGCAGACCCCAGATTGGATACCCCTGCCATTGATACCCCTGACCTGCTGAGTTCCTCCAACATTTGTATGTGTTGCTTTGGATTTCCAGAATTTCTTGGTTGGAGTATGGGAGTTGCTGTGTTATTTCGAAGTTGTACAAGATGAAGGTGAGGACTAATCAGGATATTATGCGTACTTCTGGCCATCTGCCTGCAGGAAAGATATCATAAGACTGAAAAAGTACAGAGAAATTTTACAAGGGCGTTGCCATGACTTGAGTGCCTGAGTTATAAGAAATGGTTGAATAGATCAGGACTTTATTCCCTACAGTGCAGGAACACAGGGAAATTTGATTACAAAATGATGAGTTTAGATAGCTAAACACAAGCAGGCTTTTCCACTGGGAGTAGGAGAGACGAGAACTAGAGGTTAAGGGTGAAAGGTGAAATAATGAAGGGAAACCTGAGGGGGAACTTCTTCACTCAGAGGGTAGTGCGAGTGGGGAATGAGTTGCCAGTGGAAGTGGTGGTAGCAGGTTTGATTTCAACATTTAAGAGAAGTTCGGATGGGTACATGGAAGGGAGGGAGATGAAGGGCTGTGGTCCAGGTGTGGGTTGCTTGGACTCGGCAGGATTATAGTTTGGCAGAGACTAGATGGGCCAAAGGGCCTGTTGCTGGACTCTAAATGCAAGAGGAATGTAGAGAAAAGGCCAGGATCCTCAGTAGCATTGATGTACAGAAGGATTGCAGGGTGAACCGGGCAACACAAACGGGTAACCTGCTAAAGGAGGCACACGGTGTACTCATCTTCTTCAGCTGGGCATCAAGGGTAAAAGCTGGGGTCCCATTGCAGCTTTAGGTTTGGCCACGATTGGATTGAGTCGCTCCGCTACAGGAAGGATGTGGAGGTTTTACAGAGAGTGGAGAGGAGGATGATGAATGAATTAACTGGACTGGAGAACATGAGATATAAGAAGAGGTTGGACCGTCTCGGATTGTTTTCTCTGCAACCTCAGAGGCGGACGGGCACCCTGATGGAAGTTTCTGAAATCAGAGAGCTGTAGATAGGGATTATCGAGCCTTTCTCCCCAGGGTAGAAAAGACAAATACAAGAGGGTGCAAGGTTTGAGGTGAGAAAGGAAATGTTTAAAGGAGATGAGCAAGGCTCAGCCTTTCACACAGACCCCAGGAACAGGTTGCCTGCTCCTGTGATCTATCAATGGACATTTCAGATTTGGGGTGCAAAGGGTTAATTTAAAAACACAAATGAGTGAACCATGGGGGCTGGTTAGGGTGAAAGAGAGGGTGATGGCTTTCCTGGGTTCAGAGCAACTAAGACATTGGTCCCAGATATTCCTCATTTCCTGGGTCTCTGGGCCCTGTGGGATTTTAAACTGTTCCCCCCCTCCCCACTCTTTTCAACATTGAACAATGAAGGAAACTGATTTCTAAATGGCTCGGGGTTACTGCACCACAGGGACCTCAAGCAGGGGAAAACCATGATTGGAATGAGGACTGAGAGCAGAGTGACGGCCCATCTCATTCCTGTCAGAGCTACGGAGGGATCAGATTTAAACATGGAAGGAAATTTACCCCATGGGGTGTGTGTTTGTGTTTGTGGTTCAGTGGAGTGCAGAAGGGAATCGTAGTTGCAGACTTGGGCTGTCCAGCCTGCTTTGCCATTCCATCATGACTGATTTATTATCGCTTTCAGCCACATTCCCCTGCCTTCTCCCATGACCTTCGGCCTCACAAATCAACCACTGCTTTAAATATACCAGTGTCTTGGCCTCCACAGCGTCTGTGGCAATGAATTCCACAGATTCCCCATTCTCTGGCTAAGTACTGTAAATTTCTCCTCATCTGTGTTAAAGGTATGTCCTTGTATTCTGAGGCTGTGTCCTCTGGTCCTGGACTCCCTTCTTATTCGAAACATCCTTTCGATGTCCACTCCATGAAGGTCCTTCAATATCCGATAGGTGTCAGTGAGACATTCCGCACCCCAACCCCGTTATTCTAATTCAACTGATTATAAATAATTCCAACATGTCGGTTCATGGCCTCTCGTGCCTCAATGATGCCACTCTCAGGGTGGTGGAGCGATACCTTATGTTCCGTCTGGGTCGCCTCCAACCTGATGCAATGAATATTGATTTCTCCTTCAGTTAAAATGAAGACCCCTCCCATTCTCTGGCTTCTTTCCTCTTCTCACCTGGTCTTTCTCATGAGATCCACGCTCCACTCCGAGGAGAGAAAGAGGATTTCTTCCTCTCCAGCTCTTTACCTTTCATACCCACCTGCCCTCACCTATTCCTTCCCTTTCCCCTCTCCTCCTTTTCATTCTGGTGTCTTCCCCCACTCTTTCCAATCCTGAGGAAGGGTCTCAGCCCGAAATGTCAAACTGTTCATTTTCCTGGATGCTGCCTGACCTGCAGAGTTCATCCAGCTTATTGCGTGTGTTATATAAAATTTGTTGTTTTGCATTTATTTCTCTCTCTCTTCCTCCCCCCATTTCCCTCTTTCCTTCCCAAACTTTTGTATCAGCCGAAGAGATAGAAGCCAAAAGCAACAATTTAATATGAAATTTAATTCATTTAAGAAACAAAGTTAATAAAATAACATGTACTTTTAACAAAAACAATGTCAGTTATGGCAACAATTTACATTTGCGTGCATTTCCAGGGGTTTCTGACATAATACTGTAACAAGGAAATAGAAGGAAGGTGGCAATTGGTTCCTGCACCACCTTTCGATAATCTCATACCTAATCGGCAAATTTGTGATGACGCCAAGATCGGGAGTGTAGTGGACAGCGAGGAAGACCTTCAAAGCTTTCAGCGGGGACTAGAGCAGCTGGGAAAATGGACTGAAAAATGGCAGATGGAATTTAATGCAGACAAATGGGAGGTGTTGTACTCTGGGAGGACAAACTACGGTAGGAGTTACACAGTGAATGGAAGGGTACCAGAGAGTGTGGTACGACAGAGGGATCTGAGAAAACTATTTAACCACAAGACACAGCAACAGAATTAAGCCATTCGGCCCATCGAGATTGCTCCAGCATTTGACCTTTGCTTATCTGTTATCACTCTCAAGCCCATCCTCCTGACTTCTCCCCATAACTCTTAACATCGTTAACTTCCGCCGTAAATATACCCAGTGACTTGGCCGCCATAGCTGTCTGTGTCACACACAACACTCCAAATTAGACCCCATCAAAGTCTTATATAACTTCAATCTACAGATTAGATTTTGTCCATTTCAAAATTATCAAGGAGATGAGACTGCTGTATACAGGGCAAAGACTGTTAAACTAATGGTGGGATTGAGACAAAAAATAGATTTAAGATACACTTACAAAACAGAAGCAGGACAAGGGCAATATTTGCAAAGTCAGAGATTGCAACAGAACAGGGAAGGTTTAGCTTTTGAGGCTGAAGGATTTCACTGACAGATATGAACTGTCAAACACTGATGAACATTATACACAATGATTTTTAATTCAGTCCTTTTCATTGAAAAGTTTGCATAGGTTTGGCACGTCATCTAAAATTTTGACAAACTCATATACAACAGATGCCCAGAGCACCCTGACTGGTTCCATCACCTCCAGGAGTGGAAAAGTCTACAGACTGTGGTCGACACAGCCCAGTCGCTGACAGGGAAAGCCCTCCCCATCACTGAGCACATCTGCAAGGCAGCATCCAGCATCGAGGACCCCCATCACCCAGGCCACGCAACACCGCTCACCACTACCATCGGAGCAGGAGGTACACAATCCTTCGGTTTTCGAGATTTGTTTTCATCAATTCTGATCTATTTCTTTATTTTCCTGTAAATGCCTGCAAGAAAATAAACCCCACAGTTGACAATAACCTTCGACTTTCTGGTACATATTTGGTTACCAAGGAGATCAGGGTGTAATTCCTGGGCCTACTGACGTAACAGAATTTGGGTTGTGTTTTCAGGTTTTAGGAAAGATGCTGTTATGTCATTGGGTATACTTAGAGTAGCAGCCGACAGGCTTTTGATTAGCAAAGACATTAAATGTTACAGGGAGAAGGTCAGAGAATGTGGTAGAGAGGTGCACATGTAAGGGCCAAAAGGAATCGCAAAATCTTGCCTGTGGTTTTTAATAGTTTTTCTAAGGCCGTTGACTGTGTTGGTCATGATACTTGATGAGTTTTTGAGTTCTGGTGGATCTGTAGACAGGTTCCCAGTTATTTTCTTGGGCTCATTCCACAGATTTAAAATCCAGCGTAACAACTGAGGGCCAGTCTGAATCCACAAAACACATTCGAATTCAGCCCGGAGGAGAAAACAAATGAACCATAACCTCTGTTTAGTTTAATATTGTGATAGACACTTCACTACGTATCCTGGATAACAAGGGTTGTGCATTTTACCCTGTCACACAGATACTAGTGAAACCCCCCCCTTGGTTTCCTTGGCTGTGTGAGTCTGGGGAAAACAACCTCCGGCCCCGACAAACTCGGGAGATTGACGTGCACTCGATCCCACCCCAAACCCCGGGGTGTGTGGATGCTGTGTCATTTGCTACCCTGTTACAAATTATCAACATGAAATAACAGTACACTGAATACGATTAAAGGGATTATATTTATGACTCTTAACTAAACGGTTAGTAAAGAATAACAAAAAGAAAAGGGCCCATTCTAACAGTCAAATGTGCACAAGCTGGAGTTCACCTTGAACTTCTCTGTCACTCACGCGCTACGCCCTCGGTCAAGGTGAAAACACACACCACCTTCTGAACATCGCTCGCAATCAAACAAACGGGTCTCCCACCGGATCGTATGCTACGACCGGTTCTACCCAACATCTTCTCTCTTTATCTCCTCAAGAACAAAAGCCCCCAGCCCAACCTCAGTGTCCCTCACCAAGAAAGCCTCTCGTTAATTGGATGGCACACATTCCATGTCATCCCTTATCTTCGACAATAACTCAAGAGGGATGAAAGCAGAACGGACGGCTCTTGGAGCTGCTAAATGAAATACCTACAGCTTTACAGTAAAAATGTGAACCATGGCATTACACAAGTTTTGCCACTTTGCCTCTTACCAATTATGTGTCAATATTGATTGAAACACAGAAGGGGATGCAGTTGTTGAGAGATCTTGTTTAAAAACAGATCTCAATATAAGGCTACTGCTTTATATGGCACTTCATAATGAAATACCTATTTTTTTTTCCAACAGGTACAGAAGCATTGACTCTGTGCAGAGTTGGATTGTGTTGCTGTCGGTGAATGTGAGAAATATCTGGGAGCCTGTGACGACAGGGAGTGGAAATTTGGGCAAGTGGTTTATCTTGAATTTAAGGATATACTGTTCACTGCTGTCTGGGATGGAGGAGTTCAAAGGTTTGCAACCTTTCTGATTTCTGTTAATCAATCCTCTATCCATGCCAATATATCACCCTCAATACCTATTTTATACAGACCTCTTCATCTGGCAACCTATCAAATACTTTTCTAATTGCAACCTCACTCTTTGTGTTTAGCCAGGGTGCCAGTGTGGAAGCTGCAGTAAAGGTTGACATAAGATCCACGGAAGGATTATTACAACTCATGTGCAGTCAGCCTAGGTAAGAAAGGTCTTTGAAAAGCATAGTTCTCCTTTGCCCAGCGGGGGGACCGCAGCCATTTGGCATCACGGTAGCAAAGTGGTTAGCACAACACTTTACAGTACTGGGAACATGGGTTCAATTCCTGCCTCTGCCTGTAAGAAGTTTGTATGTTCCTCCCGTGACCATGTAGGTTTCCTCCGGGTGCTCCAGTTTTCTCCCAGGTTCCAAACACAGACAGGTTAGTAGGTTAATTGGCCACATGGGTGTAATTGGGAGGCATGGGCTCACTGGACCCAAGGGTCTGTTACTGTGTATCCATTACTAAAATACTTCAGAATCAGATTTATTATCACGGGCATATGCTGAACAGCATGACATTCTTATTCTGCAGCATCAATACAGTGCAAAGACATAAAATATATAGATTACAAATTAAATAAATAGCACATATAAAGGAATAACAAGGTAGTGTTCATGGGTTCAAGGACCATTCAGAAATCTAACAGTGGAGGGGAAGAAGCTGTAATTATTTTTATTATTAAGCCATTTTATTAACTTATCTATACCACAGTTAAAGCTGTTGCTTTGTGTTATAACTGCAGCACAGCCTGATTAATCCATCAAACTGTAACCATGGCTGGTGTACGACTTGTTATCCGTTTTGCACACAAGTTCTTGTCTTGAGTGCTGACATCTTGACACTAATCCCTCCGAGCGCCAGAGTTATTTTATACCCGACCATCTCTATAATGAATCAGGAGAAGCGTTACATCGCGGCCCACTGGGAACCTTCCAAAAGGATGGAAATTATTCAGAAAATGTGTAGCTTGGGTGGTTGAGTTGTTCTCCGATCTTGGCAATTTACTTGCAAACGTTTTGTCACCACACAAGGAGGCATCGTCAGTGTGTTGCTGGTTGTGGCGTGTTCTCCGAATGCTTGGCCTTTATATACTTTTCAATCAGCTGACTGGATGTCGCTTCAGAAAACTCAGCTGTGATGCGGGGAGGAACTCTCGTCGCTGATTGGTGGTGTGGGGAAATTCGTGCCTCATGGTCTGGAATTTGGCCTGCTTTGGCCGAATGACTTCATCCACTTTCTACATCACATGCAGCCCTGAACTCCCTCTGACTGGACCACTGCAGCAATACCGTATCTTGGTGAGGAATGTACCGGAAACAGAATGTCAGAAGACCGTGAGATATAGGAGCAGAATTAGGCCATGGAGCTGTATCACCACTTTGTCCTCAACACCATTATGAAAAGATAAAGATGAGTTTTATTGATCACATGTACATTGAAGCATACAGTAATATGCGTCATTTTGCCTCAAATCAAATCAGTGGAGATTGGGCGGGGGCAGCCAGCAGGTGCCACCACATTCCTGGCACCAACATAGCATGCCCAAAATTTGCTAATCATAATCATTTTTGGAATGTGAGATGAAACTGAAGAACCCGGAGGTAACCCTTATGGTCACAAGGAGAACGTATAAATTCCTTACAGGCAGCGGCTGGAATCAAACCTCAATTGGTGATCACTGATTGCTGTACAGGAGCAGAATTAGGCTCTTCGGTCTGTTGATGCTGCCCCACCACTCAATCAAGACCAGATTTTCCTCTCAACCCCATTCTCCCCTATTCACCCCATAACCTGTGACCCCTTTTACCGTTTGAGAACCCATTGTTCTCTGCCTGAAATGCACCCAACCTTAGACACATGACATGTCGTATTATTGGCACAGAAGATTTTGCAGAAACCAGAAATCTTGAGCAACATGTATGTAACGCCCTGGGAAAGGTTTCGCAGCTAATGTAATGGTTTTCCTGTAGCAGCAGTGTTTGGGTTATGGCTAGAGATAACGGGGGCTTTGGAACGTGCGCCGTCCAATGAAGGGAGTGTTTTTTTCTTGTTCTGTGCCTGAGAACGAGGTGATCTGGGTCTTTTGTTCAGCAAGAGATGAAGAGAGAAGACGCTAGAAAGGAGAGGTTGTAGACAGAAGGACAGAGTGGACTTGGTGGGGCTGGTAGTCGACGACGCCCGGGGAAATCGATGGAGGACCACCGGAAAGGAAATCATGAGCTCCATATGGTATACTTTCTGTTATTTCGTGGTACTGATTTGTAACGGGGTAACAGATCACACAGCATCCACATAAACAAGGGGTTTTGCACCTCAGATTTCACATGCTTGGTGAGGCTAGAGACTGTCTTTGTTAGACTAACGCCGCTGGCCAAACCTGACGGTTACAAGTGCAAAATACTGAAGGAACTCGGCCGGCCAGGCAGAATTTCTGGGAGGAGAATAACTCAGATGCAGACTCCTGATGAAGGATCTTGAGACAAAATGTTCACGGTTTATCCCTCTTCATAGAAGCTGTCTGACCTGCTGAGCTCCTCCAGCATTTTGTGTGGTTTCTCTGGATTTTTGACCTCACTTTGAGCAGCAGTAAATCAGAGGAGATTCAGTCTCCACAAAGCTGAGGGCGTGACTGTGAGGAGAGGAGAAAGAAATGAGCCTTGTTCACAGCAGGGTGTGATAGGTGAGAAATTTATGGGATTTTGTGTAGATGAGGAGAATTCTCTTGCTGGGTAAATCATTGTCAAGGGAAGAGAAGCTTAAATTCAGAGGCGAGTTGTAAGAGAGGTAAAGGATTTTTTTTACCTGAGGGGCATTTCAAACAGCATTCTCTCCCACACAAAACCATAGATCTATCCATCTAATATTTTCCTCATGGTAAGCAGGGTGGTAATGGCTAATATGAGACGGTGTAATTTTAAGGTGATTGGAGGAAAGTATAGAAAGCAATTTTTTTATAGAGAGTGGTGAGCATGTAGAAGCACTACCAGGATGGTGGTAGAGGCAGATACATTAGGGGCATTTACAAAACTCTTCAATAGGCAGATGGATGGAAGATAAATTGGGGGCTATGTAGGAGGGAAGGGGTTAGATTGATCTTAGTTTAGGTTAAAAGGTCGGCACAACATCATGAGCCAAAGAACCTGTATTGTGTTGTACGATCTATATGCCATATAGGAGGCCTTTCAGCCCACTGAATTACATAGAACTATCCCAGTACCTTTTCCTGTGTTATATTCTGGTGCTTTTGAACGAAAATCTGAATGAGGCACAAAGCTTGTTGCTTCACAATTATTTTATTAAGTGTTGATAGAACAAAGGGAACAGGAGCAGAAACTTGCAGCAGACAGCTTCACAACAAAAAACTAAGATTATTAAGATGGTGCAGCTTTGTATTTAGCTAATTTATACCAATAGATAAGGAAGCATTCCATTTAAACTTATAAATTAAAGTTAACCAATGAGAAAGCCCTTATTCAAATAATGCAGAACAAAGAAGCTTCCCAACCTGTTCAGAATTATACTTTGTATAACTACTAGAGGCATATTAAACTTGTATAAAATACAAACAGATAATTAAATTGTTAAATTGCAAGGAAAATAACAATTGAGCAGTTTAACCTAAGAATTAAACAGTCAGATCCGACACCTGTGGTGTGTTCTTTCTGCATTCCTGTCAACGCCTCCCACATCCTACCCCTTACTCTTCACTCACACACGGGAGCAATTGACAGCAGGTGATCA
>JAUOBT010000578.1:4021663-4033940 GCA_032362145.1 Hypanus berthalutzae
TGTTCCACGTGCTCAAATACCCTTTAACTCTAATTAGATCTTTAGTAAAGTAAAGTAAATTTGTTTTTTAGAAATATGATGGCGGAAACTCAACGATAGTGACTGTGGGAACGTTGGGTGGTAAAACAGCTTTGGCTAAAACGATTAATTTTCCATATATTGAAAAATAGTAAAAACCAAAACAGAGCTTTTCCATTCCACAAGATCACACATCACACGTGGTTGTATACGCTCTGGCCTCACTAAAGTCGACGCATTTCCTTCATTCCGCGCGGAAACTTCCTGAAAATCTATTATCACTTATACACAACATGCTTCTGAAATGTTGGAGGAAGACGGAAGGCCAGTCAGCATCTATGGAAAAGTGGAAACAGTCGACGTTTCAGGTCGAGACCCTTCATCAGTCTGTAAAAAAGATTAGAAGTCTGTGTGAAAAGGTGGAGACAGAAGATGAAGGAGAAGTCAGTGGGTGTTTGCGGGGTTACTGGCGAGAAGGAGGGGCAGCAAAGAGTTGGAAATTCGATTAGTGAAAGATAAAGGGCTGAAGAAGGGGGAATTTTATGGGAAAGTACGGAAAAACACTGAGAAAAGGAAGGGGGAGGAGTAACAACTGGAAGTGATGGGCTTGCAAGGAGATAAGGTGAGAGAGCGAAATCGGAATGCAGAATGGCGAAGCGGGAGGAGAGGCATTTACCGGAAATTTGAGCAATCGATGTTCATGCCAACAGTTTGGAGGCGACCCTACCGGAATATAATGTATTGCTCCAACATCCTGAGTGTAACCTCATCGCGACGGTAGAGGAGACCATGGACTGACATGTCGGAGTGGGAATGGGAAATAGAAGTGAAACATATGTCACCAGGAGATGCCACCTTTTCTGTTGAAAAGTAGGTGATTGGCGAAGCGGAGTCACACCGATATGCAGGAGGGCACACCGGGAGCATCCTATACAGTGTTGGCCTCAACAGACTTACAGATGGAATTTCGCCTCACCTGGAAGGACAGTGTGGGGCCCTGAATTGTAGTAGTGGAGGAGGTGTTGGGACAGGCGTGGCACTTGACCCGCTTGCAGTCTTAAATCACTTATTAATTGTCACTTCTTCAGCGTAAAATCTGAAAATACTGTAATTCGTTTCGAGGATCTCACCATAGCCGTTCCTGTTTCTTTGACAGCATTCATGATGCGAGATCCACGATAACGTCATTGATTGTTTCCTTGATAATCCATCATTGGGACCAGAAAGTCAGGTTATTTGATGAGCTAATTGTAAGAGATTATTCCGTTTCCAGTGGACGACTTACAAGGAGGCAAAGTTGCTATGGAGAATAAGAGAAATATTCGCGCAGGAACGGAACAGCGCAGTCATGCTTTATGGTTTCCTGGACCGTTCAGAAATTTGATTGAGGAGGGAAGGAATCTGTTTGTGAATCGTGGAGCGTGGACGTACAGCTTTCAACGTTAATTCCTGTAAGGAGCAACGAGTAGAGTGCACGTCCGTATATTGAGAGTTCTTTGGAGTTGGATGCCGATGATTTGAAAATGTCCATAATGATGAGTAGGGTTCAGCTCGTATTGAGCTCGCTTTGTCTAGAAAGCTCTGCATCCTCTCACGATCCTGTGCACTACAGCCTCTACACCAGACTATGATGCAACCTGTCACAACTCTCTGCAAAGTGTACTTGTGAACATTTACAGGAGCATTTGGTAATTTACTGAATCTGTTCAATCTGCTAAAGACAGAGAGCTGCTGGCGTGACTTCTTCGTGATTGCATCAATGTTTTGTGCTCAGGTTGGCAGGGTGAATGAGGATCCAGGGTCATTCTAACAGAATCCATCAACTCTGAGTTTACAGTCGAGTTGAAGTAAGGTAGATATACTAAACTGTAAGTCATCAGATTTCTGGGCAACATCGAGTTTCCGCTGTGGACGATATTATCACCAGCAGCTTATAAATGGGGGAAGACGTTCTGGAATACTTCGCAAAGGTGGAGAGTGAAGGAGTCATCAGGTGACCACTGGCTGTTCGCAAGTGTCCATGTAGACAGGCAGTGGAGAATGATGAAATCTGCTGATCATGAAAATAGCTAGAAATAGTAGAAAATCGCTTATCAAAGGGTCAGATATCAGATTTGACTTGGTCATCAATATCTTTGCTGAAGTGTCCGGTGTCTTTACATCTGAAGCTGCTAGTCTCTCATCATTAAATGCTTTGTTCTCTTGTCTCCATTCCTCAAAACGGTTTCGTTCTGGCTTCGTCACCAACTCTGCCAATGTTTGCTTTGAAACATCTACCAAACCAAATCGAAGCACTTAAATCCAGAAACTAAGTTATGCCAGGTTACTAGTCTGGAGAGCTATTCGTGTGTTTCAGTGAGACTGTGTCGATTGTTCAGTGGTAACGAAAGGCAGGCTTTCCTCTGCGTGTCGCCAATGTTTAATCTCAGAATTAACGTCCCATTTCTTGTACCAATTGAAAAGATGCGGAAGCAAGTGGGCAATTTCATCAGTTTATCCTAATTAGTCGGTCGTCAACGTAACCAGCAGAGAGAATTTAACACATTAACTTAATTGAACTGATTAAGTTAACTGGATCTACAAGTGGTTATGACATAATAATTCAATGACCAATTGAAAAAAGCAAACGATCCGCTCGTTTGGGACAGATTGCAATGGGAGTTCACGAGAGGATGGGATACATAAAACGATCCACCGGTTATACTGTAAATTCATTTTTTCTGTAATTTATTTTTTTTTATTGGAGTTCATCATCAAACAAAATTTCCATAAGATGTATTTCAGACATTGCACATACATATCATCTAATCATATATTCACAGATCTCCACATAGTATTTATCTGGGGTATACACTTATAGAAAAGAGCGGAAAGAAAAAAACAAGCAAAAGGAAAAAAACTATGTGCAAGTAGGGAGTGATTTTTTTTACAACATATCCATTGATTTGTGAGAATAAAATCCGGCCTATCACGTCCTGAAAGGTGTAGGAGAACCGGGGGAACGACTGGGAGGCAGGGTGGTAGTGGGAGGTAATGGAGGGAGTGTGGAGAGTGGAAGATAGTAACGGAAGCCGGGAATGGAGGAGTATTGAGGGAGGGAGGAATTGAGAGGGAGAGGATTGGGTGCAGTAAGTTGGGAAGCTGGGGAAGATAATGGAGGGGCTGCATCTCAGCGGGCAGCGAGACCTGAAACACACTCGCTGCAGGACAGAGGTGGGGGACGTGAGTGAGGTGTCTACAGTCACCGCCACCCGCTCCCCTGATCACATAAGATGCTGTAGGGAAATGAGCGGGTGTTGTAGCACAGAACAAGGTCAAAAGAAACGGCAGCACCACACATTCCGTGCAGCCTGGGAGTTCTAACTCAGTGAGAGCAGAAAGGTACTTTTATGGACGTATGTGCGTATGTGTGATGGTGAGAAGTGAAAGGAGGCAGACGGCGGTAATGGCTCAAGTAAAGAGGGAAATCACTGAAGTGGATGAACCGATCCCCGAATTTTAATAAGATCTGTGCAGGATAATGGAAAAGCAATAAGCGCTAGACCAACAAGGCTCTAGGAAAGAACTAAGCCTGGATTGCTGATGATACAAAGGGAGCTCGAGGGCAGCTCGTGTTGAGGAAGCAGGCAGACTGCAGGAGGACTGAGACAGACTTGGAGAATGAGCATAGAGGTGGTAAATGGAATACAGAGTCGGGAAGTGTATGGTAAGCACTTTCTAATTGAGAAGAAAACTCAAAAATCGGAGATAGAAATGGACATGGGAGTCTTTGCGCATGGTGCCTTAAAGCCCAACTTGCAGCTTAATTCAGTGGAGAGAAAGCAAGTGCAATGTAGATCAGATTAGTTTCAAAGTGCATATTCAAAAAGATAGGTCTGGTCTGTGGGTTGAGATTCTAAACTCGAGAAATCAAATTTTGATGGTTCCAGTGGCAGTACAGCAGACAAACATGCCAATAATGATAACGTTGCTTGGAAACCACTCAGTGAACAACAAAAAAAAAAGAAAATATATCTTATCAATGGACACGGGCACTATGGTCTACAAAGGAGAACTGGAGGACTCAAATTTGTATTATACACGGTAATGAAGGAGAACTTCAAGATCCAGCACACCGATACGGATTGAATATCTGTGGAACTGTGACGTTACTGAGTTTCCACTATTTCCTCACTTGACTGCAGACTGGACAGGTGTTGTGGAGGAGGCAAGGGAGATAATCTATCAATGGACTAAACACACTAAAGTAATTAAAACACACTCTGGTAAGGCAAATGGATTATTGAGAGATCCAGGCTTTTGGAGTAAACTTTCTAATTGAGGGACGAATGTTAAAATAAATCCGGAGATAATAACAGTATCACATTCTTCTGTCATACTAATTTTATGCACCCTGATAATTGTATTGCTCAAAGTATATCAACTAATAAGTTGGAAGGCTGAAATAATGGGAATAAACGTAGTTAATGCTTTCATGAAGCAACAGAGATGATTGTCAGTATAAAGTGGGTGAATTAAATTATAAATGTTAATAGGATTTATAGAATCTAAAGTTTTGCAGACCTACTGGGTTTCCATTGCAGTCCTATGGGCAGTCAACTGAATGAGAGAAGGATAATGATCTTACGATAAATATCTTTGGATCAAGAGGAAGGAGATGTTGGCCAGAAAAAGTTACTGTCTAATCAAGGGCAGGAGAAGCAGGAAAAGTTTGTCTTTATTTCCTCTCATTTTGTGGACTCTGAACTGATTCTTGCTCTTGGATAATCTAAGCAGAGCAAGTGAATGTGGACACAAAAATCTTCAGGCAATGATCTGCTAAACCTGAGACCATCCTCAAACAAGTAGTTATTTGTCATGTAGAGGACGTGAGCTTTGAACTGATTTTTGACTCCGAGGGAATCTAATCAGAGCAATAAATGTGAGAATATGAATGCCAGACTTACCAAAGAAGCAATCTTTAATCTCCTTAGACTCTGTTTGGGTTGCCTCATTTAACTAGTTTGAATCAGTTAGAGTTGTAAGAGTCAAATACACAAAGCTGGGGTGGGCAGAGCCATGATACAGCTTTGGTGGTATCCCTGTACAATGACCAGCAAGAAGGTAACCCAGGTAGGTGACCCAGGTTGTAGCTGCGGGAACATTCCACTAATTGGCATATCTCACTTCTGTACGCCCTCTCGTCACCACCTGAGATTCTACCAACAATGGTTGTATTGTCAGCAAATTTGTAGATAGTATTTAAGCAATACCTAGCCACACTGTCATGTGTAGACAGAGAGTAGAGCAGTGGGCTAAGCACAAACCCATGGGGTGCGCCAGGTTTGATCATCAACGAACAGGATATGTTATCACCAATGAACACAGACTGTGGTGTTCCGGTTAGGAAGTCGAGGATGCAATTACAGATGGAGGTACAGAGGCCTAGGTTCTGCAACTTCTCAATCAGGATTGTGGGAATGATGGTAGTAAATGCTGAGCTATGGTCGATGAGCAGCATCCTGACGTAAGTGTTTGTGTTGTCTAGATGGTCTGAAGCCGTGTGAAGAGTCATGGAGATTGCTTCTGCCGTTGACCTATTGTGAGGACAGTGTTACGAACTGTAACGTTTTAGAAACAAACCAGCAGCAGCAGATTACACATGGAGTCTAGTTTTGATGTTAAAACCACTAACTTTATTAGTATTAGGGTTGCAAGGTGCGTAGATATACGAGATGGAGGACATTTCAAATGAATATTTTCCATCTGCGTTTACTGAGGGGACTGACAGTGCCAAAAGAAATGAGGCAAAGAGGCATCAACTTTATAGACTCTCTTCTGATTTACAAAGGAGGAGGTGTTCGCTGTCATGACAAAGGTGGTGAATGAATCCCCAGGCCATGAGAAGGTTTTCCCTTGGACCCCGCAGGAAGCCAATGAAGAAATTGCCCGGACACCTAAAAGTGATGTTTACTTCATCCTTAGCGACAGGTGAGGTACCAAAGGATTGGAGGATATCCAACGTTGTTCTGCTCTTAAAGGAAAGTTCTAAAATAAACCAGGAAATTATAAGCCGGTAAGTCCATCGTCAGTAGTAGGAAAGTTACTGGAAGGTTTAATAAGGGACAGGATATGTATTAGAATGGACATTGACTGATTAAGGATGGCTTTGTGCTTGGTACGTCATGTCTAACCAATGTTAGAGTTTTTTGAGAAAGATCCTAGGAACGTGGATGAAGGTAAGGCAGTAGATGTCTTCTACATGGACTTTAGCAAGGAATTTGACAAGGTCCTCCATTGGAGCTTAGTCAAGGAACTTCAGTTTCTCGGCGTTCAAGATGAGGTAGGAAATCGCGTTGGACAATGGCTTTGTGGTAGAAGTCAGTTCTACCTCTACCTCCTACCGGATGCCTTTGAATAGTGGAGCGCTGCAGGGATTCTTCATCGGCCCATTGCTGTTTATCATCAAAATCAATGATTTAGATGATAATGCTGTTAACCGGATTAGCATATTTGCAGACAATAGTAAGATTTCGGGTGTGCTGGACACCGAGAATGGCTATCAGAGGTTATAAGATGTTCCGACCTAGCTTGGAAATGCGTTGGAAAATGGCAGATGGAAATTGATGCAGACAAATACGACGTGTTTACTTCACTAGGACCAATCACGGTATGTGTTATTCAGTGAGCAGTAAGGCAGTCAGGATTGCGGTAAGACTAATGGATCCGGGATGACGTGTAAATTATTCAATGGAAGTTTTTAAAGCTTTTTGTCACATTGGCCTTCATATATCAAAGTATTGAGTATAGGAGATGAGATGTTATATTGAATTTGAAAAAGACAGTAGTGATGCCTAATTTGGCGTATTGTATGCGGTTTAGATCACCTACCTACAGGAAAGATGCTGAAAGAATACACAGAACATTTACAATGAAGACCTGAATTAAAAGAAAACATTGAATAGGTTGAACTTTATTCCTTGGAACGTGGTTGAGAGGAGATTTGATGGAGGAATATTAAAATAAGAGGGTAATAGATGGGGTAAATGCAAGCTGGCTTTTTCCACTGAAGCAAGGTGGGACTACAACCAGAGGTCATGGGTTAAGGGTGAAATGTGAAAGGTTTAAGGGGAACATGAGTGGAAAGCCATGATAATGTGGAACGGGCTGCCAGCACAAGTGGTGCATGCGAGCTCGATTTTAACGATAAAGAGAAGTTTGGATAAGTACATGAATGGTAGGAGGATGGGTAAGGGCTATGGTCCTGGTGCAGGTCGATAGGAATAGGTAGTCTAAATGGTTTCTGCATGGACTAGATGGGCCGAGGGGCCAAATTCTATGATTACTCTTCAATTAATGTGACTATGAACCATTGGCTCAGGAAGTTCCTCCACCACGCCATTCTAAATATACGCATCTCCACTCTGAGGCAGTGCCCTATCGATTCTAGACTCAGCCACCACATAAACAAGCTCTCCACATCCATCCTATCTGGATCTTTCAACATTCCAAAGGTTTCAAAGAGACACCTCCCCACCACCTATTCTTCCAAGTTCCACGGTGTAAGATCCTTGAGCCATCAATCGTTTCTCATATCAAAAGCTTTTCGATTTCAGAATCATTCTCGTGAACCTCCTTTGAACCCTCTCCAATATCAGCACATCGCTTCTTAGATAAGGGGCCTTAGAAAGCCTCAACGTACAAACGTTTCTTTACATACCAGTGTCCTGGAAATGAACGTTAACATTGCATTTGCCTTCTCATAAACCCAAATCTGTTTGCACTTCCGATTTTTGAATTTACTTGCCGTTCAAGAAATAGACTATTCTTTGCGTCTTTCTATCAAAGTGCATGACGATACAACTCCCGACACAGTATTAAATTTAACACCTCTATGCCCATCCTCCAAATCTGTCTCAGGCTTTCAGCGTTCTCCTCACTTTCTCAACACGACGTGCTGCTCCAGCTACATTCGTATCATTAGCAATGCTGGCTTAGCGCTTTTCGTTTGTCAGTTTTGATTAAAGGCCCTGTCGATATTTGATATATATTATCCTGCACATTTCTTATTAAAAGTCGGGAATTGTTTACTCATTTCAGCGTCTCCCCTGTACAGTTGGGCCGTTACCGCATTCTTGTGTCATGGAGGGTTCTCTTCTCTCTTTTATTCTGTCTCTCAGTCCCTTCTGTATCTCTCCTGATTGCTCACTCTCTCTCTCTCCCCTTCTCGTTCCCTCTTCTCTCTCGCTCTCTCTCTCTTTATCTCTCTGTCTTCCTCCTCTCCTCCGTCTGCCTCTCTCCACTTCTCACACGCTCGCGCAAGCACCACCACACGTCAGCAAGCCAATCTCTTTTCTAGTACTGAACAGGGACAGTGTGATGGTGACGAGTTTTATCTTGTTTTATGCTGAAACACCACCGCTCACCACTCCGTCCCCACAATCTCGTGTGGGACACAGTGGTCAGGGGAGCTAACGGCGGGTGTCATCACAAACCTTTGTCCTGTAGCCACTGAGGTTTAGGACTCGCTGACCGCTTGGATGCAGCTCCTCCGCTCTCTTCTCCTGCCTCCCACCTCATTCCATCCTGTCGCCTCTTTTTGAAGCCTTCTGTCCTTCACTAATCTTCCGTGCCGGCTTCCGTCACTCTCTTCCACTCTCCACATGCCTGTCACTACCCCTCACTCTCTTTCTTCCTCCTACGCCTTCCCTCGATACTCCTACACTTCAAAGGACGTGTTAGAAAATTTGTAATCGGTGCACCGCTTGATCTACAGCATCCTCTCGTGAATTCCCGTTGGCAATTTTTTTTTGGCAAATAAGTGGGGTTCGTTTGCTTTCTTCGATTTATGATACAATCATCATGTCATGGCTACCGATAGATTTATTTAGCTTAATAAATTCAATTAAATTAAGAACATATTAAATTAGCAGTGCGTTGACGAGAGGGCCAATTAAGATAAATTAATTGAACTGACCACTTGCCCCCACAGCTGTTCAATTCGTACTAGAGGAAGGACGTCAATATTGATGATAAACATTGTCCACTTGTTGGAGGAGCACATACTATTTGTTACCGCTAACAATCTACAATGTCTCACTGAATTGCACCTCAGACTATAATCCTGGTATAGCTTAAATGCTTAGATTTGGTTTGGGAGATGCGTCGAAGCAAACATTGGCAGAGCTGGTGATGAAGCCAGAACGAACCTATTTCACAGAATGTAGACAACGGAACGAAGCATTTAATAGTTAGATACTAGCACTTTCAGATATACAGACATCGAAATCTTCAGCAAAAACATTTATCAGCAACAAGACCTCTCACCCTTAGATAAGCAAGGCATTTAGAGAAATATGGATTTGAAAATATTACCGAGGGAGGTCATTAGTCGAGTGGTCTCGAAGAATATCGGAATTAACACAAATCACTGGTTTTTATATTTCTAGAACATATTTTAATGATCAACGGATTTCATAATTCTCCATTGCCTGTCTACAGAGATAAATCCAAATAGCAAGTGGTCACCAAGTGGCTCCTTCACTCTCCGTGTCTGTGAAATACTCCAGAACGTTCTCACACAGGTTTAAGCCCGCTGGTGATAGCATCGTCCACAGTGGAAGCTCAATGTTGCCCAGAAACGTGACGGCGCCCAGTTTACTTCAACTCGACTGTAAACTCAGAGTTGATGGATTTTGTTAGAATGACACCGGATCCCGATCGATCCTGCAACCCTGAGCCCAAAACATTGATGCGATCACGAAGAAGTCACGCCAGCAGCTCTCCGTCTTTAGTAGCTTGTAACCACCGAGTATGACCGCGCTGTTCCTTCTCCAAGCGGAATATTTATCTTGTCCTTCATAGCAATTTTGTCTCCTTGCACTGCAATCTTGTTGTAAACGAACAAAGGTCCCTTCATTCTGGGCTAATAACGCTTCTTCCTCTTAAATTCCGTTAGCTACATTTGTTTTTAAATGCTTTAATATACATGGATGGAGCCTTTAATAATAATGACTATGTTATTCAATATATCAGAAGCCAGATTAAATAAAACTCCGAATAAATTTGTGTTGTCCTTAAGGCATTTATTTAGCTTTTTTGCATTTTCGCTTTAGTAATTCGTTTGTAACTATTTTCTAGTTAAAGTTAAGGTTGATAACTACGTTGCAGTTGTTGAAAGTAAATTCATTATATGTGCTGGATCCCGGTATGCGAATACGTCACACCCGGTTTCGCGGCGTCTTGTGGGTAAATACCGGTTCGGAGAAACGGGAAGGTGGGGGCTTGAGTCTGCAGGATCAGTGGGAGAAAAGTTCCATTTTTACGCACGAAGAAACATAATGGAAGCGACGCCGTCAGTTCAAATGACAATCGATATGTTGAAGTAAAAGTGTTAAGGCTGATTCTGTTGAAAGTAATGACGGTTGATAAAGTTATTTTCTTGTGCTATTGAAAGTGTTGCTGGAAAGTTTGTGTTGAAGTGTATGTAAAGTTGCTGATGGCGTAGGTAGCTTCTGACTGTATGTCGTACTTTAATGAGACTTTAATGTAATATAGTTTGTTGTAGTTTACTTTTACAAGTATTTATGATGGAAATGTGATGCCAAAAAGGGAATAAATACTCTATATATGTTGTATTGTTTTATCAACAATTTTCACATTAATGTGGAAGAGTGAAGAGTAAACGGTTAATCTTACTGCGATCCTGCCTCATTGACTTCGGTTTAACTCGGTGTTTACTTCAGAGTTTTCACACTTGCACGAGAACGCTACAAAATTTCTTGCAGTGAAGTTTGTCAAATAAATTGTCTTTCTGGTCACAAGAATGGATTATGAAGGAAACAGGGAATGGCAACATCGTGACTTTGCATCATGCAGGCTTTCAAAGAAACTGGAATTTCCACGGGGTGATCCTCGAAAATATCACAGTGTTTTCAGATCTTAAGCTGAAGAAATGACAATTGATAAGTGATTTAAGACTGGAAGCGGAACAAATGGCACAACTGCTCCGAGAGACCTCCTCCCTACTGCAATTTCGGGGTCCAAATAGTCCTTCCAGGTGAGGCGTCACTTAGCCTGTGAATCATCCAATGTAATCGGTGCTCCCGGTGTCGCTTCCTCTGTATCGGCGAGACCACTTTGCCAAGCACCTAAGTTTCGACCGCCCGTAAACGCGGTACTCCCGGTGGACACCTATTTCAAGTTCGTAAATGTCATCCCATTATCTCGTCCATTGCAGCGATAAGGACACAATCAGGATGCAGGAGAAACACGTTGTACTTCGTATGGGTAGACCACGCCCTCTCCCGGTTTCTTCAATCACCCACTACCTTGTACTTTTTCTTTGCCTCTCCCCGCCTTCTTACTCTGACTTCTAATAACTTTTTTTTCCCAGACTGATAAATCCATAGAGGCTGGCTGGCCTGCTGCGTTCCTCTAACACCTCAGAAGCGTGTCGTGTATATGTGATAATGCATATTCACGGAATTTCCCCGCGGAGTGATGAACATTAGGCCAACTTTAACGAGGGAAACGAGTCATTTTTATTCTACTATGCCAATGCGTGATTTTATAGAATGGGAAAGTCTCTCTTTTGATTTTACTAATTTTTTTTGTCGACGGAACACAAATCATTTTTATCCAAAGCTGCTTTTGCACCCACTGTTTTCACGGTCAATATCGTTGGATTTCTGTCGTCATATTTCCGGAAAACAGACATATTTTACTTCGCATTTAGAGTGAAGGGGCATTTGAGCACGTGGAACAGATCCTTCCTGAACTGTCTCTGGGTCGCGGTGTAAATGACCGTGTTTGTGCAGCAGCTGAGCATCTGAAGCATAATGGCAGATTGTTCAAATGTTGCAAACGGATTTACATAGGATTTGGTGGAAAATGCCGTATTCGACCGAGAGAAAACAAAATATACAAGACTTGTGACCCAGAGCAGAATGAAGTTGCTGGATATTGCAAGGAGCAAAATGATGGACCTCCTACGTTTCTCTACCTCGGGATCCCCGCTGCTGCAGTCCCGGAGGGTTCCGCGGATCCGATTAGCTGCCAAGATGCGTCTGACGGTGAGCGCATTGAGCAATACAATTAAACAGAATGGAACGACTGGAGTTAACAGCTGGTCTGTCCAAGAAAATGCAAGCCATGCCAGGTGAAAAAATAATGTAGAAAGTAGACGGCAACCCCTCGAAATATTTGTGACAGTTATAAAACCAGTGTAAGCAAAAGCCCAGGGAATGCTCTTAAAACAGAAGATCGCGCTCAATGTCAG
>JAUOBT010000578.1:4052826-4073588 GCA_032362145.1 Hypanus berthalutzae
TCATCTGCCTTACCCTTCGATTCTTGCCCTCGCTAGCACGTGGCACAGGTAGTAACCTGAGATTATTACCATGGAGGTCCTGCTTCTCACCTTCCTTCGTAACTCCCGGAAAACTCTCTTCAGGACCTATTCCCTTTTCCTATCTATGTCATTGGTACCAACATGTCCCAAGACAGCTGGCTGCTCTCCCTCTGCCTTTAGAATATTCTGGACCCGATCCAAGACATCCCGTACCCTGGCATCTGGGAGGCAACACACCACGTGGGCATCTCTATCAGGCTCACAGAATCTCCCGTCTGTTTCCCTGACTATGGAATTCCCTATTACTTGTTTGATCCTTATAAATCGTTGGATTTACGAAGGAGAACGGACAAAAAGGGGGAGAGAGGCGGGAGGAGAAGGTGGAAAGAGGGTGGGTGAAATAGGAGGAGGGCTGGGGTAGAAGGAGAAAATCTGAACTCTTCTCTTTGGTTTTCACAATCCGTCACCAATTCTATTCTATTAGATCTGAATTGATGCTCTCCCTCAGCCACGGCCACATGCACCAACTGTGTCGAAAACTCACTGACCCATCTTCCTCGGAACGAGTAGGGCAGGGGAAAATTCAGAAAGATGCATATCCTTTCGGTGAGGGTGCGAGGAAGCATTTCTCCCGTCGCCATCGTGAGTGGTTGATCACTTATTCTGAGATGGTGACTCCCCTTCCTCTGGTCTGAGACGCCAACGTCAAGAGGACATCCAGTGTCCAAAAAATACCCTGTCGCGCCATGGGAACGTTTTCAATAAGACCTGCCGTTGTCACTCAAACTCCAGAAATTACAGAACCAGACTTTGAAACATTTTATCACTGAACAATCCCCCGTCCAGCGTCCCCTTCCCAGGAACGCGCCGAGAAAACCTTCACTACACACACATTCCTTAGGTTTGTAGAACAAAGTATTCCCGTGCCGGTCTCTCCGGGTCCCTGTATCATTGGCGCCTCTGAGACTCTGATCCTGTATAGTCTTGGTCGCCTCTCACAGAAAGAGGATAGTCAGTCTGTCACTCCTCTCTGCACACTTGAAAAGATCGCGGCCTTTCCGCAGGCGCTAACTTCCTGACCGTTTGGTCTTCTCGTTCAACACGCCACCCTTGGCGGGAGGAACTGTCGATCTGTCGGCTGTTGACCACCTACTAGGTCCTTCTCAGTGGCAACCATTTCTTTGTTGACAGCGAACTCTCCTGGAACGGGACCGCCTTCATCAAGCTCGCATGGGCCTGGGATTGTGGGTTGTGGTTGTAAGGATGGTGGGGCTGGGTGGGGGAGGCGCGGAGCGGAAGAGCAGGACGAAACCAAGCAGGCTTCCCTAGTCTTCCCGCTTTCCGGGCCTACGGGAAATGAGAAATTTGTAGCAAGACATAGAACATTACGACAATTAATAAATATGTCAATAAATACGTACACAGCTGATGCAAAAAGAGGAAAATCGAGGCTGTTCGCTATTTAGAATCTGGTGGAGGGTAAGAAGAACTGTATTCGTGTCTTCAGGCTCCAGTTCCTTCTCCAGGAAAGTAGTAATCACAAGAGGGCATGTCCTGGATGGTGAGGGCACTTAATGACGTATGCCGCCTTCTTGAGTTTCCGCCTTTTGAAAATGTCCTCACTGCTGGGGAAGCTCGTGCCCATGTTGAAGCTGGCGGAATTTACAATCCTTTGCATCCTCCTTTGATCCTGTGCATTGGGGCCTCCATAACGTGTGGAGATACAAGCAGTCAGAAAGCTCGCCACAGTATGCCAGAATAAGTTAACTAGTCTTTGGTGACATACCAAATTTCCTCAAGTTCCAAACAAAGTATTCTTGATGAAGTGTCTCTAAGGTGATAACTCTCTCATTGCTTGAGCAGCTACTCCAGCCGAATCAGTGCCTCCGTGTTTTCAAATCTTGAAGAGACAGATGCATGACTGCAGAGAATGGTGGGAGATGGATCATGTACGTCAGAGCATATTTACTTTAATTTGCATCATGGTTGGCACACGGACAGTGAGCCGAAGGGTCTGTATATTCTCGCTAGATAAACGTCTGATCCGCCTCCCCCCAAGTTGGGAATGTCGAAGGATACTGGATTTTAATAGTACGTTCAAGGTGACATCAGCGTCAGTTGTGTCTAACAAATGAGATTTGCTGGTGTTTTGCATTCCCTTCTAAACTTTTCTTATTTACCCATCCAAATATATTTTAAATCTGTTAATACACCTGTCTCAACCACTTCCTCCGGCAGCGCAGACCTCAGAGATACCAGCCCATGAGTAAAAGAAAAGTGTCCCTTCAAGTCTCTATTAAGCCTTTCCCCTATCACTTTATATCCGCGCCCTCTTGATTCCCAATCCCTGTGGAAAAAGTTGAATGTATTCATCCTATCTATGTTCCTCATAATTTTACACATCGATATTCGGTCATTTTGTAGTCCCCTAGTCTCCAAGGAATCAAGTCCTAGTCTGTACAACATATTCGTATAACAGAGTTTCTCGAGTACTGGCAACATCCTTTCAAATTTATATGCACTCTTTCCAGTTAGTAACAGCTGACCAATCTCAGGGCGATACGATGTGTATACAATACTCTGTACGGCCTCATCAGTGTCCTGTACAATGCTCAGTGACTTCCGAGGCTTTACTTAACAGCCTGAATAATAAGACAATAAGATAGGAGCAGAGTTAAGGCATTTAGCCATCGAGTCAGCTGCGCCATTTCACCATGGCTGACCCATTTCCCTCCCAGCTACAATCTCCCGCGTTCTTCCCCTAACCTTTCATACCCTGTCTGATCAAGAAGCTATTAACTTCTGCCTTAAATACACTGCCGGCTGTGGCAACGAATTCTGCAGATCACCACTCTCTGGCTAAATACATCCCCTCTCATCCCCAGTGTAAATGGATGTATCCAAAATCCGAGGCTGCGTCCTCTGTTCCAAGACTCCCCCACCCCAGGAAGCATCCTTTCCACATCTACTTCACCGAGGCCTTTTAACATTTAACAAATTTATATGGGATCCCACTCTTTCGTCTGAATTCCAGTGAATACAGTCCCAGATCCGTCAATCGGTCCTCATACGCTGTCCTCTGTTATTCCCGGACTGATTCTCGTAAACCAGCTCTGAAGGAAGTTAGTGTGACAAACGCCTTCCTCACGACCCTGCAAAATCACTTCCACGGAACAGTATGATTGTATTACAACGTCCCTCGGTTTTATAATACTCCAGGCTGTTCACTGAGTGAGTCCAATCCTCATTTGGCTTCCCAAAATATAACACATCAGACCTATCCAAATTAATCTGCGCTTGACATTCCTTGACCCATTTACAACGCCATCAAGTCCAGATCCGGCCCTTCGTATATCCACCTGCAACTGGATCCTTGACTTCCTCATCGAAAGAGCACAGTCCGTATATTTCGAAAATAACATCCTCTTCGCTGACAAACAACACCAACGCGCCTCAGGAATGCGTGCTCAGCGCACTGCTCTACCCTCTCTACACCCAGGACAGCGAAGCTAGGCACAGCTCAAACGAATATATTTTGCCGATGACACAACCATCGTTGGCATGCAGAATTTCAGATAGTGATGAGAAGGCTACAGGAATGTGATGTATCACCTGGTTGAGTGGTGTCGGAACAGCAACCTTGTACTCATCGTCAGTAAGACCAAGCAATTGATTGTGAATTTCGGGAAGGGGAATTCGAGGGAAAACATACCGGTCCTCATCGAGGGAACAGCACTGGAGAGAGTGAGAAGTTTCGACATTCTGGGTATCAACATCTAAAAATAATATTTTCAAGGCTCTGAAGAGTTACCACTTTCGTCGGGCAACAATTAACTAATTCAGATGCTGAGAAAGCTTGCAGTCCAACACTGTCCGGCTCTCGACACGGGCCCGATGGACTCATTACAGAAGTAATATCGGTCATCAAGGACCCCCACTACCTAGCACATGTTCTCCTCTCGCTGATGCATTCGGGATGAAAGTACAACAGCTTCAGAACTCACACCCGTTCCGAAAAAATTGGTACCCCCCCCCCCCAAATCATCTGGCTCTTGAACCAAAGGCAAATACTTCACAAAGCTTCTTTTGCCACATCACTAAAATATTCCAACAACCTATGGACACTTTCAAGGACACTTCATCTCATACTCTCGGTACTCATTGCTTAATCATCATCCATTTGTTTTTGTCTCTGTGAGAAAGTCCAACTTTAAGCTGCTGAAAGTAAGTTTAAGAAAATGCTAAAATTTCAAGTAATTTTGTTATCAATGTGCAAATATGTCAGTCCTTACCAGCTTGAGATTCTTTTCAACAGGCATATATAGGAGAGTAATGAAATACTTCTGCATCCAAATTATTTCTCTAAATTACGAACAATATATGTTCCAGCCCGACCAATAGTTCAGCAGACAGAGCATTCGCGTTGAAAACCTTATCCATGACCATGAAGTCCTTATCCGTGACCCAATGCTTCCTACAAATGGGATAATTAGAATCTAATCCTGCATCAGCCCCTTGATTCCATGACATCTAACCTTCTCATCCGGACAGAAACGAGTAAGTTCATCCAGGTAGCATCTACGGTCCTGCATTCATTTATTCCCTTGGTTACTCCAATATTTTAGTCAATCATAATTTCCCACGCATAAAACCATACAAACGATCCCGAAATAGACCCCAACCCTCGAATGGTGATAGATTTGAACATTATACAGAAATGTTACAGCCTTCAACTGAAGCCATGCTTCCCCCCGGCATGTAGTCCCTAGCTGGTTTTCCCGATCTTACCTTTTAAAGAATGGCACCGCGTTAGGCTTCTGAACACTTCCAGCGGCCACAGATTAAACAAAAATATCTTCCAAGAAAGTAACGCTCAATTGGTGGATTTCTTTGTAAAATCTGAAGGTCAATATTCATGAAAAGTTTCACGCATTTTATTCCAGATACAGGTGGTCATGCTGATGGGGAGAAACTTCTTCTTTGCCTCCGTTTTACTCTGTATTTAGCTTAGAATCCCTACCGATTTTGCTTCACCTCGGATGAAAGAAATGTTCACTGGTTTCTCACGTGTGCTCCTGCTCATCCAGGAATTCACTGCATATGCACGGTGTAAAATGTATATTTTTAACAAAGTATCAATGTTTTTCGTGAATCTCTTATCCTTGAGCCCACGAGCCTTGTCATTCAGTCAGCAGGAAGTTGCGGGTCCTGAATTCTTCACATCACGCCTTTAATGACCTTCCACTTCGCAGACGCCCCTTCCCTAGAAAACAATCTACCCACAGCAAGATCTTACACTGGCGCTCAAAACATTTGCTCTGCCGATGTTCGGGACCTGAACGTTTTAACTGTTCGTAGGGATCGGTCCATAAGTGACATAAACTGACAGGATTATGAAGACCGATGAATACAAGAACATAAGCAATTGGAGCAGGACTAGGCCGTCCAAGTACATAACGTCCATCTGTTCCCTTCTATCCATCGCGCTCGGTACATCCCCAAAGAACGCCAGTAAGTTTGTCAAAGAGAACCGGCCTTTGCTGAATCCATGCCGCGTCGGCGTGATGGAGACGTTTCTTTGCAGGGACCTCGCTATTTCTTCTTTAATAATAGCTTCAAACATTTATCCGGCTACAGATGTTAACCTAATTGGCCTATAGTTACCCATCCTTCTGTGGACAGTGCGATGACATATTCGCGACAGGAGATGACATACACGTCGTTTCGTGGAGAGCCTGCTAACTGGCTTTATTATTGTCTGTTATGGAGGGACCAATGCACAGCTACGAAAAATGCTGCAGAAAGTTGTAAACTCTGCCAATTCAATCACGGGCAATAGACTCCCCAAAATGCAGGACACTTTCAATCGGCGACGCTTCTGAAAGGCAACACTCATCATTAAGAAATCCAATCGCCCTTGTCATGTCCTCTTCGCAATGCTACCATCAAGGAAGAGGGATAGGAGGCTGAACAGACACGGTCAACTATTCAGGAACATCTCCTGCCATCGGCGGTAAGATCTCCGAATTAACAATGTGCCCAGGAACACTACTCCATTATTTATCCTCCCTTTTTGCACTGCTTAATTCGTTATTTTATTCATATTTATATAAAGCTTAACAGAAATTTATAGTTTTTATTCATGTGTATTACGGAGTTCTGCTGCACCAAAACATCAGATTTCTCGATACATTAAGGATGACTGATTTTGATTCTATTGTTATCATATCGGATTCTACCCCTTCGCTGCATTTACAGAAACTCAGTCACTAATAAATCAGATTCTTTGCTTTTGGTGTTTTGGTTATAAGGATTGCACAGGAAAAGAGATTGAATTGCGCTCGGACACTGGGGTCCAAGAGGCCAGAGACACATTGAATCAGTTCCATTGCTCTGGATGTTCATATTTCCACGACAGGTCCGTGCACGCAAAGAACCTGAAACGGAAATTAAACTGTGATTTTCGAGCTGTACTTTTCGCTTGTACTTTTCTGTTGTTTGTGTAAGGAGCGGTCGTAATAATGAAAATGATTACTTAACACTTGTTTGCAATAGAAATTCGCAGGGGGATGATCTGTTATTCTCCAATCGTTTTTGCTTACAATATAAATATACACCCCCACAGGTGATCAATTCGTGTATCAACGCAGTTCACTTTGTATGCCTGCGCATTGTGATCACCTCGACATGATATGACTTGGAATAAGCACCTGCCATACGAATACTACTATTACCCAATTTTTGTGGCATTTGCAGTCCCAGGTAGGTCAAAGATGTGTTGTAGATTTGATCGGAATAAAATATCAACGTTTCAACGCCTCTCTGGAAAAAAATCACGAGTTAAATATCGAAGTTCTGTTAGAATATTTGGAGTGGAAATCTCTGATGATCCGCCGACGCTGTTATTTGTTATTTGGAAAAAAAGGGAAAAATCAAATAATAGAATGAAACAACGGTCACGGCACTGATAGTTATGCAGCGAGGAGCAAACTCTCATAGTGAGGGCGTTTGTTCAGATGAATGGAGAATACTCATTCGGGGTGTCTCTTAACATGGATATGAGCAAAACATTTTAAAACATGCAATGTAATGTTCTGATTAGGTAAAATACACAATTTCTTTCCACGCACAAGAACCAGAATCGGGAATGTTGTGAAACGAGAATAGAAGAATAATCGCCTGGAGCAGGATATTTGCAGGCTGTTGCATCGCACGAATTAATAGCCCAGGATGCTCAAGGTAGTGAAATGTAGGGTGCTGTGTTTTCGTGGAAGATTGAAAACCGAAACTATCGATTGGATATTCTTACAAGTGGGCAGAGGAGTTTGAGGACGCAAGTTACTCAGCACAGCAGGACAGGTCGAGGAAGAAATCATACCAAGATTCCCATTTTATTACCGCGAATTTATAAATAAAAGGGAGGATGTTACGCTTACACTTGCAAACACATTAAGAAAGCCGACGTTATAGCAACGTACCAAGTTCCTGTCTCCTGAATATTGCAAGACAGACGATATAGGGGAGATCTAGCTGAATGGCTCCTGGGATAAGACATGATGATCTAAATAATTTGTGTTGGACAATAGTCCATTGAATCGAGGTCTGGTTGGGATTATGTGGAGTCTGGACAGAATAGACAGAAATTATTTTTTATTTTGCTTTTTGATGGAATCACGAACGAGAGTTCAGAAAATACATCGATCAGAAATAAAGATATTTCTTGGCATGGTGTTAGGTTGGATGAACCGCCTAAAAAGAGGGCAAGTCATATTTCATTGCATTATAAAGAGGCAATTGCATAACAGATGATAGATAAAAATTGTGGAAACGGTAGAAGATGCGCGGTTCCTCGATTTCGTAGATTTCGCTAGTAGAAATTCAATGCCGACGTCAGGGGAAGAAAGGCCTCTACTCCGTTCCATTGACAATTGAGACTACCAGGACATGGGCTACAAACTTATGTTAAAGAGCTGAATGCACTTTGTGCCTATAGCGTTATCAGCATTATAGAATAGATGGACACGATGTCAGCTTTGGTGAGGTACAACGCGAATGCACCACTCTTTCCTTGCATTCTGGTTTCTGACCGAGCTACTGATAGCTTGCACTTGTGGGGATTCCTTCCCAGTGCTTTTTCTGGAAGCTGATTCGCTAATTCATGATTGGAAATTCATTCCATTTTAGTTTCTCACATAGAAACCATTTCCGGGGAAAACCATCCAACTGATTCTTCTACGTTTCGAAATTTTAACAGAAATAGGATTTTCCTGTGCGAAACCACCCCTTGATAGCTGAAGGATGCCCGGATTCTGCACTGGATTGGGGCTGGTACAGCACAAAAAAAGACTCAGGGGATTCGGCAGATGCTTGCGATAAAAAAGAAGAAAAAAACAACGGCAACATTAGTGACTCTTGTTTCCTGGTGTTTCTGAATTTCGTTTCTGATCGACCCCGCTCCCCTTCCTGCATCCCCCACTATGGTCTTTTACCTCTTCCTATTCGCCTATCACCCACGACCCCCGGGTCCTTTCCTCTTTCCCTTTCTCGTACAGTCCATTCTCCTCTTCTATCATATTCCTTCATCTCCAGTCCTTACCTTTCCTACCCATCTGGCTTCACCTATCACTTTCTGACTATCCTCTTTCCACACCGCCCACTGTTTTATTCTGGCAGCTTTCCCTTTCCTTTCCAGTACCGATAAAGCGTCTCAGTTGTTTATTAATTTCCATAAGTGTTGCCTGACCTACTGAGTTCCTGCAGCATTGTGCGCGTGTTGGGGCAATTTACATCTTTATTTATTATTTTTTGACTTTCTCTCCGAATTGGAGCACTGCTGAGAAGTTTTTATGCAGTTCCCAAGGGCTGTTCTTTGAATACTGGTTTTAATCCTTCGGACTTTACTTGCAATTCTAAGGCTGGGAATAAATTAATTATTCTAAGGTATAGAAGTTTTGGGTGAAATATGTGCGCGTATGTGAAAGTTCAGGGGCCAGACTCAAAGGAAGGGAAAGAATAAAATAGATGGTGATTCGCAGTCGGAGTTGTGGGAACAAAATAGCTAAATTCAGTTCACTCCTAGTCCATTAATTCCTAAATCACGGTCTCTTCTTTCATTTTCTCCAAGTGAACTTGATGACAATTGTTACGCTGTCCCGTGGAAAGTCCGGTCTGTCCAGGTGTATCACTCGTTACCTGGTTGCTATGGCGACGGCGGACCTCTCTGTGATCGTCTGCAAGTTGACCTTACACCAAATTGCCGATCTTTATTGGTGGCTCTCTTTCTTATCCTACACTCCCGTGTGCAGGTTAATTCTCTTCCTATCGACCGCGACTGTCGACTGTTCTGTTTGGTTCACGGTCGCTTTCACCTTTGATCGATTTGTGGCAATTTCCACGAAGAAACTGGCAAAGAAATACTGCACCGGGAGAACATCGGTGGTGGTTCTCGCGACGCTAAGCGCGTTCTTTTGTTTTAAGAACATTCCCTGGAGCTTTGCTTACACTAAATATATAACTGTCAGAAATATTTCGTGGGGCTGTCGAATATTGCCGAAATTATTTATTCATCCGGCATGGCTTTCATTTTCTTGGATGGACCAGCTGTTAACTCCAGTTGTTCCATTCTGGGTAATTGTATTGCTCAACGCGCTCACCGTTAGACGCATTTTGGCAGCTAATCGGGTCCGCAGATCTCTCCGGGACTGCAGCACGGGGGATCCCGAGATGGAGAAACGTAGGAGGTCAATCATTTTGCTCTTTGCAATATCCAGCAGTTTTATTCTGCTCTGGGCCACAAGTCTTGCATATTTTGTTTTCTCCCGGGCGAAGAGTGCATTTTTGTCCAGAACATTCACGAACCCGTTTGTAAAGTTCGAACAATCTGCGACTTGCTTCAGATGCTCAGCTGCTGCACAAACACGGTCATTTACACCGCGACCCAGAGTGAATTCAGGAAGGATATGTTCAAGGTGCTCAAATATCCATTCAAACTAATTAGACCATTTTAGAAGTAAAGTATATTTGCTTTTCAGAAACATGATGGCAGAAATAGAGTTTTCATGATTGTTAAAATATTTCACGATAAAAGAACTTTGGATGAAATTATTAGTTTTTGTGTTGCCCTTAAGGCATTCGTTTAGTTTATTATATTGTCGCTTTAGTAATTCGTTTGTAATCGTTTTCTAGTTAAAGTTATGGTTGTTGTAAGTAAATTCGTTGTCTGTGATATATCTCGGCATGCGATGACGTCACACCCGGTTTCGCTGCGTCTTGTGGGAAGACATCGGTTTGGACAAAAGGGAAGAAGGGAGCATGTGTGTGCAGGATCAGCGCGAGAAAACCTTTCTTTCTATGCACTAGAAACATGATAGAAGCTACGCCGTAAGTTCATAAGATAATCGATATGTTTAAGTAAAAATGTTAACGCTGATTCTGTTAAAAGTAATGACTGTTGATAAAGTTTATGTTCTTTGTTATTTAAAGAGTTTCGGATAGTTTGTGTTGAAGTGTATTTAAAGCCAGTCAATGGCGTAGTTAGATTCTGACTGTATGATGTACTTTAAAGCAATATAGTTTGTTGTAGTTTTATTTTTGCAAGTATTTATGATGTATATGTGATGCCAAGAAGGAAACAAATACTGTATATATTTTGTATTGTTTTAGCAACAGTTTTCACCATACGTTAATGTGGAAGAGTGGACAGTAAACGGTTAATCTTACTGGGATCGCGCCTCATTGACTCCGGTTTATACTTGGTGTTTAGTTCAGAGTTTTTACACCTGTGTGAGAACGCTACACCTTTTATAATCTTACGCACCACTCATCCTCGTTTATTCTAAAGAGAAAAGCTCCAACCTGCTCAGCCTTTCCTCAAATGACACTTCCTTTAATCCAGGCAGCTCCTCTGCACCCTCTCTAATGCTTCTCAACTGTTTGGTTCTATTGGAGTAGAAGTGGCTCGAACCAGACCGAGAAAAATTCTGCTCTTTACAGACCAAAAATCCATCAGGAAGTTGATTCAGCATCATATCCCTGCAGCTGCTGGTTACAGTTAAATGTGATAAACACTAAACTGGTACCATGAGATTATTTTTTCACTGCAAGGGACATTGCACAACAGTAATGCTGACCAGTGATTCTGGGTATTACCTGAACTTTCAATAAATTCACCTGTCAACAAGGCATTCAACTGGAGCAGAGTTGTAAAGCAATCAGGTCTATATTCCCCGTCAGTTGGTTAGTGACATTTCACCATGCAATATCCCATTCACAACATTAGAAGCTTCTATACCTGTTGTGTGACTTGCCATCTTTTTTTAATGTTTGCAATTAAAAGCCTAGATACTGTAAAACTCTTAAGCTGAGAACAATCCTGAGTAATGCTAAAGCCCTTTCTTGTGTTATGAAACCAAAATGGGTGCTTGCTGAGAGCATTGCCAATGCCCTTCCAATGATTCAGAGTTTGCAGATTTTTAATGGGGCCTCTATGCAATAAAACCTTTCATTTTGTTGGCAAAGAATGATACCACCATCTGCTTTTGCTGCTATTTCCATGTTTTTTTTGGCTCACAAGTGGCTTCCCAGAGCACAGTTTTAAAGGAATAAGAAATCTTTATTCACTGCAGGCATTCATGACATTGTGAATAAAATTCTAGATATAATAAACAAAGGTAATGGCACGTTTTTTAAAAGATATCTATCTGGTGCTTTTTCACACTTCTGGAACCTTTAGGTTCAAAGCCTGCCAAGTTAAAAAGAAAGTTATCAATTCCCATTTTCAGTGGTTATCAAGGTTGCAGAGCAAGTTAATATTAGTGTTCTTACAATTTTATTTGCTGTGACTTAATCTCATCCTGGATGATGCTCAAACTTTGCCACCTCAGACCTCCAAGAAAGGATATGTAGACTAGCAGTTTTGGATTGCAGGCAAAGTTGCTTTTCTGAAATACTGTTTGTTGTAAAGGTCATGGTTTCTGCTAGAGACATTTACACTCTACACTGTGCATTCTGCATTGTTATTGTTTTATCTTGTTCTACTTCAATGCACTGTGGAATTTGATCTGTATGAACAGGATGCAAGACCGTTTTTTCACTGTATCTCGGTACATCTGACGATAATGAACCAATACCAATACTTTTGTATCAGAAATAAAAGTATGTATTTCACAGAATGGTTACGGTATAGAAGGACCCAATTGACCTATTGAGTACCTATGGTTCTGTTTGTAACCAATGGCTCTTTGTGCTGGGTGACCTGGCAAAATGGGGTTTTCAAACTTTAACCTATTGCTTCATCCAGACAAAAAAAAATGTTAACAATAACTAACTAACTATAAATCTAACTAGAGTTGGAACAAAAGCACTTTGATTAAGTATTAAAGACAATGTGATCATACAATCAAATTTCAGGTATATTTTATCATTACATGTGAGGTTAGGTTCAGAGCAGTCAAGCTGCAAGAGGGTTGTGTAATTCCCTGGTGTATGGACTATGCTCACTCCAGACATCTTTCCTCCCTGCTCTTCCCAATCTCCTACTTGTTATTAATACTCCTTATGGGCTACACTACTCACCCATACCTGATCCACCTTGGTGACCCACTCATTATTAATGCTTTGGCTCAGTTGTGAAATTTCACATTTTTTAGAGTTACAGTTGTTTTTGGTAACATTTCCTTTCCTTTGATCAAATACCACCCTTACCTTCTGTTTGCCACTGGAGACTCACTTTTACTTTTTGTTTTGTATTTTATTTTTGTTAAAAACACATTAATTCACTAAATTTTGGACATTGCATAAGCTTTAATCCAATTTCCTTATTTATCACAGACAGCTGAATCGTTATATTTTCGTAACTACCATGTTCAGGTTCAGGATTCTCACTTCAGGTTGAACTAGGTTGCTCTCAATCTTAAAATAAAATTCTATTACATTTTGAATACTCTTCCATAAAAGGGCTTCAGTTCAAAAGTTTTTAATTAACACTTCTCATTGCAAAATAAGAGATCTAAAATAGTCTGTTCCATAATTAGTTTCCCAGTGAACTGATCCAGATAAATCCATGCACATTCCATGAATTTGTCCTCACACCATTGTGATTGATTTATCCAGTTAAAATGTCCCATAATTATTATATTTCCCTTGTTGCATGTACTTTTAAATTCCTAATGTCTGCAATGGCCTGTGTTATGAATACTGTTTGAGAGACTATAGAAAATATCCATTAATGTTTGCTAGCACATGTTGTTTCTTAGCTCTTCTTGAACTGTTTCTACAGCTTGACTTTGTGAGCTTAAGATTTTTTTGTTCCAGTGAAATTTCATCTTGTACTATAAAACCCCTCCACATTTGCTATTTTTTTCATTTACTCCAAATGTTTTCAAAATATTCAAAGGGTGACACACATCATGAAGAACCCCACTGTGCAGGACATGCCATCTTCTCACACTGCCATCAGGGAGAAGGTACGGGAGCCTGAAGCCGCACACACAATGCCTTAGGAACAGCCTCTTCACAATCAGAATCAGGTTTATTATCACTGCCTCCCTAAATTATCTTTCACTCAACCATCACTTTTCTGAACAAATAATAAACTCATGAACTCTACCTCACTATTTTTTTCCTCATTTTGACGCAGTATACATTATGTCTAACACTGTATTGCTGCCACAAACAACAGACTTCATGGCATATGTCAGTGATAATAAGTCTGATTCTGATTCTAAATTTAGATACCTGGAATATTTAATATCTTGCCTTAGTTGCTTTGGAATTGTATCCCTGCAGTGGCTGTTAGACCAGAGTGATTTATTCTATCTGGACTCACTTCTTTCTGAATGCTGCATGTATTGAGATAAGAAACCTTCAGTAGTGTCACTTTATTACTTTTCCTGACTCTAATTATAGTAGACTTCTTTCTGTGTTTATGTGGGTAGTTGAATTTGAGAAGGATGCTGCACTCACTTCCAGCTAATGGAATCAAAATCATTGGTGAGTCTTCAATGTCCCTTGTATAATTTTTGTGGCTACTCTCTGTATTTCTCATGGACTCACCACATGCTGAAAATCATATATACTGTGCACTTGGTTGACAGAGCCCACACTATAATGCAAGGAGTAGGTCTTACCTTCCCTTCTCTCTGCTGGATCACTTCAGAATCAGAACCTGGTTTATTACCCGTGGTAAGGAGGTTCAGTATTCAGTTGAGCATGACTCAAGAAAGCAACCAAATCATTGCCCAAAATATTTTTTTGTATCTACTCAAAGCAGACTGTCACATATTGACTCCTATTGAAGTCTTACTAAACCCCTGTCTGGTTGACAAAACACCACTTTCATCTGCTTCTGCAGGAATTTGATTTTTTTGTGAAAAATCTGAGGTCATTCTGAGGTCAAGCTTCCATTTCTACCTGCTCGGTGGGAAGGCAGGTGGAAGCTGTGCATGAGGCTGCAACCAGCTCTGGGAGATCAACTAAGGGAGCCCTGTGACTGGAAGATCCAGGTCTAGTCTTCACCACCCTGCTCTTTGTATGGACCAATCAGCTGGTGGAGGGAAGATCCCAAAATGCTGTCATCCTGATGAGCTCAGGAGATTTTTGACCCACTGTGCTACATTGTATCTGCTGGGGGAATCAATTCCTGTAAGACTGTCAGGCCCTGAGATGCTGAGTCAAGGAGACAGGTCCACCATAGTATTCGGATGACCTCCCAGAGCTCCGTAGTCAGAGGGCAGATATCTTTCCTCCTCTGTGGTTCATTTAGAGCTGTATTAGGAAATCGTGGCCCTTGCTAACTCCAGCATGCTCCATCTTGGCTCAATCCAAAGTTTCAAAGCCATGGAATGAATCCTGCATGGTTGTAGGCAATTAGCACCTTCCCTTTAATCGTTACAGTTCAGTTGATCAATGCTAACTTGTTCCAACTTATGCTAGCCATTCATAAAAATGGACATGAAATATGATTGGCATGCACTAAATACTGCAACCTGAATCACAAGCACAAGGTTTATTTGCAATCTTTGCTGAATGCGAAATGCCTGACCCAGATATTGTTAAAAGAATTGCAGTGTTCCATTGAACAGATGTCATCCACCTCTCTCCCTTTAATTTTGTCTAAAAAAATAGCAGCACACCCTGATAAAATTTGAAACAAAAAAAAGTGTTACAATTTCAGAAGAATTTTCACAGAAGATTAGAACCGGAATCATTGACTCTGCAACCTTCCCTAAAGATGATGTAAGACCTGGTGAGTGTTACTATTTACTGATTTTGTTTCAGCTTTAATCGGAGCGCTTTCTGCAAACATGTCTAAAGCTGTTTACTTATGTAACATGGATTCTTGGGGTTTAAAGGACAGATTTTCCAATCAGTGGATCAGAAAATGGTTTTCTTTCAGAAGCAACCCTACGCCTACTGTAAAATGACACAAAGATATGATTAAGCAAAAGATTTGATCCTGTCACACATCAAAACTTGCTATAAATGCAGAAAAATCATTAAAAACATAAGTTGCTCATTGGAATGCTTCTATTAAAAGAAGACTGACTAAGCCTACATACACCCAATCCCAGAGAAAAAAATATTTTTTAATCCACTTTGGGACTTAGGTATTTACGCTTCAGGATTGGGGGGAAAATGCTCAGATACAGGCTGTATCTGGCCATCAGAATCTGGCTTTGTTTGCTACCCCAGCTTTGTTTCGTTGGGTAGGATGTCTGCCTCACACACACTGCCTTAACTAACTCTTTGCCCAGGAATGCGTATAAGTCTAAGTTTTCCAAACCCTTGAAATGGTTGAATAGCACTGGGTTAGTGCCTTGAAGTATACTACCTAATGGAAGTGGTTGTCAGCTGGAGCTCCTGTCCCGAGTTGCAGGATTTTGTTCAGTGTCTTTTGTCAGGGATCATTAATCCAGGTGTGGTAGGGTACGGGACCTGCAATTTTTTTCCTTCTTCTTTGGGAACGCAGGTGCCGGGTAAGTGTCTCACAGCAGCAGGTATGACTAAGATCCTGTTCACTCTGGTTGGAATTGGTATAGGAACACAATACTGCCCTATTTCTAAATAGATTACCCTTGTGTAGGTATAAAAAAAGTATGCCTTGTTATTTATTTCATCACAATACAAAAAGAATATAAAACTTGTTTTAATAAATTGGCACCTTCCCTCTGAGGACATCCTGAATTTCTTCCTAATCAATATAGTTGCTATGTTGCTTTCGATACTTTAAGAAAAGCCATAGTTTTCCTTTTCTTCTTCTTGGGAAACCCCTCAGGGTTTCTGAGAGATCCCCGGACTCTGCCACTGTGAAGCCGGTGGTGCTTGAGATGGGTGATTGAGTCTGAGAACCTCCCAAACTTTTGGGAGTATCCAATTGTAGAGACACGAGGTGATCATTCACAGCACAGAACAAGTCTATGAAGCTGGCAATTTCATTCAGGGAACAATAAAGGCCTGTCGATGTGGAAGTGAATAAAATTTAGATCATAAGACATAGGAGCAGAATTGGACCATTCAACTCTTGACTATATTACATATTTCTCAATCCCCATAATGTCAGAATCCTGAACTGAATGAACACGATGGCTGTCTGTGCCAAAGAATTCTGAATACTCTGACCCTCTAACTGAAATTTCTGCTCAATCCAACCCTTATTCTCAGATTGTGCCCCCTCAGTCAGGGGAAATATCCTCCAAGCCTCAAAATTGTCAAGGTCTTTATGGGCTTTGGTTTATTATTGTCACAAATACTGGACAGTGAAGAGTTTTCCTCGCACATTGCTATACAGAACAATTCATTACACTGTGCATTGAGGAAACACAAGGCAAGACATTTATAGATGTAGAGTAAAGTGTAACAGCTACAGAAACTGTGCAGTGCAGTTAAATAAGGTGCAATATCATAATGAAGTGATTTTTAAGTCAACAGTCTATCTTACAAACTGTCCAAGGTTTGATGCGATCTTCTCTAAATAAGACGTCTAATTTTTGATGTCGTGTTCTATAAATAAGATGTCCAACTATCTAAGTTTAGATGAAACCCTCTGTGGAGAGGTATTCAGACAGACTTGAATAGACAAGGCATAGAAGGTCCTAACGTGGGTCAATGGGAATAGTGTGGATGGGCTGAAGAGCCTACTTTAGTGCCATCTATGGCCCAGCTTCTTTTCAATTTCACCACTGCTGTTCTTGGCTTTTCAAAAGTTGAGCCCTCAGTACCTGTCGGGCTCCAGTTCCGGTCACACTTTCTCCTTTGAACATTTCACAGCATAGCTCTGCCCCCACTTACTCCACCTCCAGACTCATACTTTATATTGGTATTTGTCCACGTATGATTTTCTTCTATTTTGCACTATTCCTTTTTGTAATTTAATCCCTTCAATATTCCTGCTCTTTAAAACCTTACATCCTGTCTCCCCAATTCTAATGAAAGATCATTGACCTGAAACATTCACTCTGTTTTCACTCCACAGTTGTTGCCTGACTTGCTGAGCAACCCCAGCATTCTCTCTTCCTATTGCAGGAATAAGCCTTTTGAAAAGGGGGGACTCATTAGCAATGCAGTAAAATAAATCCTATCATTGTAAGCTTACTTATGATGTTAAGGTCTTATACTATCAACCAGCTGGTTGATCGTGCGGTTTTTATGAGGTTGGCAGAAAATCAGCACAAACTGTTTGGAAATCTGTGGCAAATTGAAACCCATATGATCTCTCTTCACCACCACAAATCACAGGATGATGAACAGCAACAACATCAAGTACTGTTGCTCGCACTGTAAGTACATTAACATACTCCAGGCCAAAAGCAATAAAGCTAATCTCAGAGGGGTACAGGGGCAAAGTTTTCCTGTGCAAAAGTGCTTCTTACAGGGATAACTCAAACAAGGTCTTCAGTTGAATTATTTACACATTCTGAGGAACAGCAGAGAAGCAGGAGACACGAGATACTGCAGATGCTGGTGTCTGGAGCAGTAAACAATCTGCTGGAAGAACTCGGGGGGGGGGGGGTTAAAAGCATCCGTGGGCGGAAAGGAATGGAACCAGGGTTTGGTGGGTGGACTGTGTTGAGCATTTACAAAGTTACAGGGCCCTTGGCCATTGGGAGCTGTTACGGTGGATTACAACATGCAACCAGAGTACTTGTCTGGCCAGAATTACCAAAGCTTGTTATGAAGAGTTCACTCCCCCACAGCTTTCCTGCAAGAGCCAACTGAACAATGGAAAGATTGAGTAGAGCAGGATTAATGTGCAGAAATAGTGACTGTACCAAAGTGCAATTTTTAGAGTACTTGACTGGCTGCTGGAAGGAATCATAATGGTGTGTATTAAGCTACTCTCTGCAACCTTGGAGCACTTCGCCAAGTTGCCTGTGTGTAACTAAGTGCTTCAATTTTCCTAGAAATATCTAGCAGGGAAAGAGACCACTTAGCCCAATATCAGAGATAGGCAACACAAAGTAAATGCTACAAAACTTGACAAATATTGGGAGAATGGCATTCCCCCCCCCCAAAAAAAAGTGCAAGAAATTATAATTTATCAGAACTCATTCAGGTCATCTTTCTCCAGGTACTCTGATGTGTGATGCATCATAAGCACCCTTCCTTTTATTTTCAGATTTATGGCATTGGCAGTTTTTATTTTGGCTTTTCACACAACGACTTGCTCCCATCAAAAACTTCTTCCCAATCCTCATTTCTTTCAAATAACATTTAAATTTGTGTAGACGAAAGTCAGACTCTAGCGGCTACAAGCTCTGTATTTGTGTCTATGTAGCTCAAACATAGAACAATGCAAGCTGGCTTTCTCCTGTCTTCTGAATTTCCCTTCTGTTTTACAGATGTGATGTGTTTATGAGTCCCAAATTTTGTCTACGATTTTTAAAAAAGTGACTTTAAGACAAGGAACAATGAAGATCTCATCTTTAATGGATCTAAAAGGCACGTATGCTCAGTGTAAACACTGAAGGTAAATCACATGTTAATTACATACAGACTTCATACAAGAATAGCTATGTAAACTGTGATATTAGTGGACAATATATTGTGGCAAAGCTTTTGTCTAACAAAAGTCTGACTCCATTTATAAAATGCTGCACAGTACAACCCAGAATCCATCCAGTGGGAAATGCTAGCCAGGTGTTTGGAACTCTCCTGCATGGTTAAAGCTGATGTTTCCTTTTGCTTCTTCCCTCTCCTCTCATGACCTTGGCAGTTACAGGCAACTCGCTGGCAAACATAGGTCAGCCTGAGCTAAATGGTGAGATAACATGTTTTGGAGGTGTTGGGTGAAGAAGTTTACCAGAACCCGGGAGATTACTGTTGTCTTTGATAAGACCATGAGGACTGGATGTTCAGTTAATCTGAGGGACGGACTTCAGTAATGATGATTTGCCTGTTCTTTGGACTGAAAAAGTAATCTAGTGAATCCTTGACCTTTGACACAGAGGAGAATTCTACTACTAAACCAAACAGGCAGCTAAAGGGACAGGCTACAACTAGGGTACAGTTTTTGCTGGCCTTATCATACTTTGGCATATTGCTCAAGTCCTTAGGAGCTTAGACGGATAGAGCAGATTCATTCTGATGGTATCACAACCTGCATGACTAGACTTAATTCTTGGCTCCCACCTGAGAAGGCTAGTGGTCACCACTGGAAAGCCATGTCTAACATCAATCGTACTTTCCTTTAGTTCATTCACTGGATTTGTGCGATGCAGAGATTCCAACTCCCCAAAACAGACCAGCGCAACTGCAGCCAACTGTAATGTAGAAGATTTGAAACTGGATTTGAAAAATAGGCACAAGCAGGCCACAACATGCTAGCTGATCCACTAACAATGCAGAACTTGTGAACACCACACAAGAATATACAAGGCATTTATTAAGACAATAAATATTCTCATGGTTTAAAGAGCTAACAGTCCTTATACAGGTAACGGATGACATTCATCTTTTTCCTTCAAACTCAAGTAGTAAATACACAACGGGACAATGTTATTTGCTGGGATTTACTGAGACTATACAAGATAGAATGTTAAATACAATAAAGGAGCAGAGGTATGCTGGATATTAACTGGTATTTATTTTTTCCCTTTTTCCCTATCCTCATCCTCCTCCTAATAAAGCTAATGGATTTCCATCTTGGAAAATTCTCTGCTCCCTGCTTGCCGTCAGAGTTCAGGAATTCAAGACTCAAGCCGCTGCAAGGGGCCAGACGGTAAACTGACAAGCCCTCCCTCAGCAGGAGAGCCAGACTGAGCTCGTCTACCACCATGTACCTGACAGCGACCTCGTTGGCAATTGGACCACGTGGCTCCAACGCAGTTTTTTTATATATAGACACCTCATTTGTGCATTTCTAATTTAAAGATATCAAGATATTTCTCAAGCATGCTTTAATATCCTGAAGGCATTAAAATCTGCAGTGTAAAGGTTGGCATACATAAGAAATTGGATCAGGAGTTGGCCATTCACCCTGTCAAGTTCTGCTGTTCTATAATATCACAGCTGATCTGATCTTTTCTTCCTGATACTCTGAAGTCTAAAAGTCTCAGACTTATGACTCGCTCATCATAGTATCTACAGGATTCTACATATTATCAACAGAATACTACGTAGTACCTACAGGAGGTGCTGTCTCAAGAATGTGACATTGATCATCAAAGATCTCCACCAGTTGAGCCATGCCATCTGCTTGCAACTGCCAGTGGGCAGGAGCAGTCTGATGATCCACTACAGCAGGC
>JAUOBT010000578.1:4073688-4088218 GCA_032362145.1 Hypanus berthalutzae
TGGTCTCCTTACATTGGTTCAGAAAATCTCACAAAATACATGGGACTTGTGTTGCCCTTAAGGCATTTGTTTAGTTTTATGTATTTTCGCTTTAGTAATTCATTTGTGATCGTTTTCTAGCTAAAGTTAAGTTTGTTGAAAGTAAATTCATTGTCTGTGATATATCGCGGCATACGGTGATGTCACACCTGCTTTTGCTGCGTCCTGTGGGAAAATACCGGTTTGGAGAAACGGGAAGGAGGGGGCTTTTGTGTGCAGGGTCAATGTGAGACAAGTTTTCTTTCTACACATTAGAAACATCATAGAAGCAACGCTGTAAGTTCATAAGATAATCGGTATGTTGAAGTAAAAATGTTAACGCTGATTCTGTTAAAAGTAATGACGGTTGATAAAATTTATGTTCTTTGTTATTTAAAGAGTTTCGGATAGTTTGTGTTGAAGTGTATTTAAAGCCAGTCCATGGCGTAGTTAGATTCTGACAGTATGTTGTAGTTTAATGCAATATAGTTTGTCGTAGTTTTATTTTTGCAAATATTCATGATGTATATGTGATGCCAAGAAGGAAACAAATACTGTATATATTTTCTGTGTTGTTTTATCAACAGTTTTCACCGTATGTTAATGTGGAAGAGTGGACAGTAAACGGTTAATCTTACTGGGATCGCGCCTCATTGACTCCGGTTTATACCTGGTATTTAGTTCAGAGTTTTTACAGCTGTGCAAAAACACTACAGTTTTCCTTAGGTTATAAAGATCGTAAAATGGACTTCTTCACTCCACAAGATCGCGTATTAGCACAGTGTTATGCAAATAACTTTTTGCCCTCCGTCGTCTCTCTCCATAGTCATTCTTTTATCTTTGACGGCGGACATGACGCGAAATTTCTAGTAGTGTCATTGCTTGCACCCTTCACAATCCATTATTATGACCAGAAACACGGTTGATTTTATAACCTTCATTGGAAGAAATCTGTACATTCCTCATGCATCATTTTCAGTAGCTGGAATTTTATTTAAGTTGGCTTGTAATATATTGAATAAAATATTATTTGCGATTAAAATCCCCATCGATTTATTCTGAGCTATTTCGCAGCAAATGCAATTATAGTTAAGAGGAACCTACATTGTTCATTGTAAATGACGGTTTGTTGCTTTACAACAAGACTGCAATGCAGGGATTCAAAATTGCTATGAAGGGAGAGATAAATATACAACGCCGCAAAGGAATAGCGAAGTCGTACTTCATAGTTTCATGGACCATTCATAAATATAATAGAGGAGGCAGTTAATCTGTTTCCGAATCGCTGAGCGTGTATATGAAGACAGTACTCATTCCCGAAGGTAGTAAGGAACAAAGTACATGCCCAGATATTGTGAGCACTTGGCTTAGGATGCCGCCTTCTGAAGTGTCCGATTATTTGAAAATGTCCTTAATGATGAGCAGGGTTGAGTTCATGATTGAGCTGGTGGAGTCTATAAAACTTTCCATTCTCTTACAATTCTACGCATTGGAGCCTCTATAAAGGTTGTAATGCAACACAGATCACGAGTAAACCTACAGCACAATACAGATACAGACCATCCGGCTCACAAAGTTGTGCCGAACATGTCCCCGCCTTAAAAATTGCTAGACGTTCCTATAGCCCTTGTTTTACTAAACTCTATGTAACTATCGAAAAGCCTCTTTAAAGACCATATCGTATCCGCCTCCACCACCGTTGCCGGCAGCCCATTCCACCCACTCACTACTCACTGAGTCAAAAACTTGCCGCTGACATCTCCTCTGTACTTACTCCCCAGCACCTTAAAACCGTGTCCTCCTGTGGCAACCATTTCAGCCCTGGGAAAAAGCCTCTGACTATCCTCACGATCAATGCCTCTCATCATCTTATACATCACTATCAGGTCACCTCTCATCCTCCTTCGCTCCAATGAGTAAAGGCCGAGTTCACTCAACCTATTCTTCCTGTAATGAGGCGACCAGAAGTGATCACAATACTCCAAGTGGGGTCTGACCAGGGTCCTATATAGCTGCATCATTACCTCTCGGCTCCAAAATTCATGTAACCACATAACAAGTACGTCAAGGAAACAGGCCATCTCGGATCTTCTAGTCCGTGCTGAACGCTTGCTCTCACCTCATCCCACCGACCTGCACCATAACCCTCCATTCTTTTCCTGTCCATGCACCTATCCAATGCTATTTTAAATGACAATATCGAACCTGTCTCTACCACTTCTACTGGAAGTTCGTTCCACACAGTTACCACTCTCTGAGTAAAGAAGATCCCCCTCGTGTTACCTCGAAAGTTCTGATCGCTAACTCTCAACTCATGTACTCTTGTTTGAATCTCCCTTACTCTCAATGGAAGAAGCCTATCCACGTCAACTCTATCTGGCCCCCTCAAAATTTTAAATACTTCTATCAAGTCCCCCTCAACCTTCTACGCTCCAAGGAATAAAGACCGAACGTGTTCAACTTTCTCTGTAACTTAGGTGCTGAAATCCAGGTAACATTATAGTAAATCTCTACTGTACTCTACCTATTTTGTGACATATTTCTTATAATTCAGTGACCAGAACAGTACACAATACTCCAAATTTAGCCTCACTAATACTTGTACAATTTTAACATTACATCCCAACTCCTATACTCAGTGCTCTGATTTATAAAGACGAGCATGCCAAAACGCTTTCTTCACCACCCTATCCACATGAGAATCCACCTTTAGAGAACTATGCACCATTAATCCTAGATCACTCTGTTCTACTGCATTCTTCAATGCCCTACCATTTTCCATGCATGTCCTATTTTGATTAGTCCTATAAAACTGTAGCATCTCACATTTATCAGCATTAAACTCCATCTGCCATCGTTCAGCCCACTTTTCTAACTGGCCTAAATCTCTCTGCAAGCTTTGAAAACCACAACGCCACCTATCTTAGTATCATCTGCATACTTGCTAATCCAATTAACCACCCCATCATCCAGATCATTAATGTACATGACAATCAACATTGTACCCATTACAGATCTTTGAGGCACACCACTAGTCACCGGCCTCCAACCTGACAAACAGTTATCCACCAGAACTCTCTGGCATCTCCGACCCATCCACTGTTGATTCCATTTTACTACTTCAATATTAATACCTAACGATTGAACCTTCCTAACTAACATTCCGTGTGGAACCTTGTCAAAGGCCTTACTGAAGTCCATATAGACAACATCTACTACTTTACCCTCGTCAACTTTCCTCGCAACCTCTTCAAAAAATTCAATAATATTTGTCAAAGTTGATGTTCCACGCATAAATCCATGCTGACTATTCCTACTCAGACCCTGTCTATCCAGATAATTATATATACCATCTCTCAGAATACTTTCCATTAAATTACCCACCACTGACGTCTATATGACAGGCATATAATTTCTAGGTTTACTCTTAGAACCCTTTATGAACAATGGAACCACATGATCAATACACCAATCCTCCGGCACTAGCCCCGTTTCTAATGACATTTGAAATATTTCTGTCAAAGCCTTGCTATTTCTACACTAACTTCCCTCCAGTTCCCAGGGATTATCTTGTCAGGACCTGGAGATTTATCTACTTTTATATTCCTTAAAAGCGTCAATACTTCCTCCTCTTTAATCGTCATAGTTTCCATAATTCTCTACTTGTTTCCCTTACCTTAGACAATTCAATATCCTCCTCCTTAGTGAATAACGAAGAAAAGAAATTGTTGAAAATCTCCTCCATCTCTTTTGACTCCACAGATAGTTGTCCACTCCGATTCTGCCCTTGTCAAAGCCATGCATACTATTCCTGATCATATTATACTTCTCCAAATGTTCATAAATCCCGCCTCTCAGGATATTCTCCATCAACTTACCAACCATTGAATAAGACTTCCTGGTCTATAATTTCCTGGGCTACCTGTACTTCCTTTTCTTGAATGAAGGAACAACATCCGGAACGCCCCAATCCTCAGGAACCTCTCCCGTCCCCATTAATGATGCAAAGATCATTGCCAGAGGCTCAGCAATCTCCTCCCACGGAAGCTTGTGGTACATCTCATCCGGTCCCGGCGACCATTCCAACTTGATGCTTTCCAAAAACTCCAGCTTTCTTTCCCTTTCTTAATATCTACATGTTCAAGATTTTTGATCTGCTGTAAGTCATCATCACAATCACTAAGATCCTTTTTCAGAGTGAATACTCAAGTAACGTATTCATTAAGTACCTCTGCTATTTCCTCCGGTTCCATACACACTTCCCCATTGTCACACTTGATAGGTCGTATTGTTTCACGTCTTATTCTCTTGCTCTTCACATACTTGTGGAATGCCTTGGGGCTTAATTCTGCCCGCCAAGGCCTTCTCATGGCCCCTTTTGGCTCTCCTAAATTCCTTCTTAAATTCCTTCCTAGTAGCCATATAATCTTCTAGATTTCTAGCTTTCTAAACCTCTTGAAAACTTTTCTTTTCTTCTTGACTAGATTTATTACAGCCTTTGTACTCCACGGTTCCTGTACCCTGCCATAACTTCCCTGTCTAATTGGAACATACCTATACAGAACTCCACACAAATATCCCTTTTAATATTTGCCACATTTCTTCCGTACTTTTCCCTGAGAACATCTGTTTCCAACTTAAACCTCCAATTTCCTGACTGACAGCCTCATAGTTCCCCTTACTCCAATTAAACGCTTTTCTAACTTGTCTTTTCCTATCTCTCTCCAATGCTATTGTAAAGGAGATAGAATTATGATCACTATCTCTAAAGTGCTCTCCCACTGAGAGATCTGTCACCTGACCGGGTTCATTTCCTAATACCAAATGAAGTACAGCACCTTCTCTTGTAGGCTAATCTGCATTCTGTGATAAGAAAGATCTGCAAAGTACATTTGTAAAAATTGCAATTTGGTTCTCTGCAAAATCTCTTCAAGCTGATTAAGCCGCTGGCATCATTTAGTCGTCATTCATCAATGCTTTTCACTCAGGATGGCAGGACGGATGAGGATCCTGGGTCATTCTAACAAAATCCATCATTTAACCAAAGCATCTCTGAGTGAATGGAAACAATTAGGCCTCTGGACAAAATTGAGTTTCTGACTGTGGACGATGGCTCGTTGTCGCCAGTCGTTTGAAAATGGGGGAAGATGTGCTGGAGTATGTGGCGGACACGTCGGGTGAAGGAGTCATCAGTTGACGACCTACTGGTTGATATTATCCCCGTACACACACAAAAAAAAATGATGAAATCTTGCTGATCGGTAAAATGATTCTGGAAACATATACAAAATCAGTTATTTATGCCAGATCAGTTATTTTTCGAGATTTCTTTATTAGTGACGTAGTTGTAGCTGCCTGTGTAATATTTCCACAACAATATTTCTCCAAAAAACTCGCTTTCCTCAGGGCTAGGTGTCAGATTTGTCTTGGTGATAAATATCTTTGCTGATGTCTGTACCCCTGAAGCAGCCAGTCTCTCAGCTTAAATGTTTTGTTCTGTTCTCCATTTGTTCCTCATTCTTCGGAACTCCGGTGAGTACTGGCCTAATGCAGAGGTAGATTGGGAAAATCAGATTGTTGACCCAGTGGGAGACTTTTAGAAACCAACACACTGCAACTAAATATCCAAAAAAGGAATAGGTGAAATATGAATTAAAGTTTTCCAATAATATCACACAAGATGTCAAATCTTTTTGCAGATATATAAATAGTAAAGGAGAGACGAGAGTAAGTATTGGAAAGTTGCAAAAGAAAGTTGTATGGGAAATAATGGTAGAAAGGGAAATTGTAGTTTTCATCAGTCATCACCGGGGAAAACACTGTAAATTTGCTGGATGTTCTATCAGCGAGCAGAAGTTAGTGTAGTTGCTATTACTAGGGATAAGGTGCCTGAAGGTAGATAAGTCAGTTGGACCCAATGGACTACACCCCAATGTTCTGAAACAGGTACCCGGAGAGATTGGGGAGGCATTAGGAATGATCTTATAAGAATTACATTGATTCTGGAATTGTTCCTGAGGAATGAAAAATTGTGAATGTTAAGGATGAGATTTCAGGGTACCTTGAGGTACACGATGAAATAGGCCACAGTAAGCATAATTTACTTAAGGGAATATCTTTTTTGACAAATCTTTTCGAATTCTTCAAAACTGAGAAGAGAAAACAAATAGGCCAGACAAAGGAGATTTAAAGGATGTTGTTCACTTGTCTTTTCAGAAGGCTTTTGACAAGGTGCTTCAAACGACATTGCTTAAGAGCCGATGACATTCCAGTAAAGAATTAGTATGAATAGAACATTGATTGTTTGTTAGAAAGCAAAGAGAAGAAATAACGTGAGATTTTTCTGATTCGCTGCGGTGACTAGTACTGTTCCAAAGGGGCTGGTGTTGGGACTGCTTCTTTTTACATTATATCCCAACGATTTGGATGAGGGAATTGACGGTTTTGTGGCCAGGTTTGTGTTCGATACAACGATAGGTGGAGAGCCATGCAGTGTTGAAGAAGAAGGGAGGCTGCTGACGGATTTTTATTAGGAGATCGGGCAATAGAGACAAGTCGAGTACAGTTTGGACATGCGCTTTGGCCAGAGAAATATATAAATTTGGTCCTATATTTGGTGCAGATGAGGCCTGGGGTGAAATATTCTGAGAAGGTTTGGGCTCCTTATCTAAGAAATGGCATGATCACATTGGAAATGGTTCAAAGGAGGTTCACGAAAATGATTCCGTAAATGAAAGACCTATCATATGAGCACAGTTTAATAATTGTGCATCGATAAAATTTGTGCACAGTACTCCAAGTGCGTCACATCGACGTCTTGTACAACTGCTTCATGAGCTCCTGTATTTTTAACTTCATTGCCAGGCTAGTAAGGCCATAAAATATAAGACCAGCATTAGGCCACTTGGCTCCTTGAGTCTGCTTTGCCATTTCATCATGGCTGATCGATTTCACTCTCAGCCCCAATATCCTCCATTTCTCTTCATGTCCTGCCTCATCAAGAATCTATCAAACTCTGACTTAGAAATATACAACGACTTGGGTCCACAGCCGCCTGTGACAATGAAATACACAGATTCGCCACTTTGGCTAAAGCACTTACTCCCTATCTCCATTCCAAGTATATGCCCCTGTATTCTGAGGCTGTGCTCATTGGTCAAAAACTCGGCCATCATAGGGAGGATCTTCCCTACATCCATTCTGCTGAGGGATTTCAGCATTCCATATGTTTCAATTAGATCCCCCCTCAGTCCTCTGAATTCCAGTGGGTACAGACCCAGGCTTATCAATCAGTCCTTATCAGGTAACGCTTTCATTCTCGGAATTTTTCTCGTAAATCTCCTCTGAAAGAATCGATCCATGACGTCCTCATCGGAAAACTACAGTCAACGGAGACTGGAAATAAATCTCTCCCTCGCTGACATTCAATACCGCCGCTCCTCAAGGATGCGTGCTTAGTCCACTACTCTACTCTCTGCACCCACGATCATTTGGCTCGGCACAGGTCAAACGCCATCTACATAGATTTGCCTGTGACACCACTATTGTTGGCTGATTTTCAGATGGTAATGAGGAGGCGTACAGGAGTGAGATCTGTCAGCTGATTGAATAGTTTCGAAACTACAACCTTGCACTCAACGTCGATAAGTCCAAGGCTGTGGTTGTGGATTTCAGGAAGTGGAACTCCAGGAAACTCACACCTGTCCTCAATGAGGGATCAGAAATGGAGAGGGTGAGAAGTTTCACGTTTCTGGGTGTCGATATCTTTGGAGTTTCGGCATCTCATATAAAACTTTTATAAACTTCTATACATATGTATCAGAGAGTATTTTGAACGGCTGCACAGCAGCATGGTGTGGAAACACCAACACTCCTGAAAGGAATATATTTCAAAAAGTAATGGATACTGTCCAGACCATCAGGAGTAAAGCCCTACACACCATTGAGCATATCTACACCAGGCGACGTCGCACAAAAGCAAAAATCATCGTCGGTGACGCCACCATCCTGATCATGCGCTCGTCTCAGTGTTGCTATCAGGAATAAGATGTAGGAGTCTCAGAATTTACATCACCATGTTCAGGAACAGTTATTACCCCTGAAGAGCATTAGGCTCTTGAGCCAAAGGGCATAACTTCACTTGCCCCACAATTGAAACGTCCCCACAACCTATGAACTCACTTTCAACGACTTCTCTTCTGTTGTTCTCGATTTTGTTTTATATATTTATTTTTTATTTCTTTCCTTTTGTATTTGCAAAGTTTTTTTTGCTTTTTACAGATTGAAAGAACTTGCAAGGTTTTGAGGTGTTCGACTGAGTCATTGTGGCTATTATTCTATTATGCGTTTATTGAGTATGTCCACAGGAAATTGAATATCGGCATTGTAAATGGTGACATGCAAGTACTTTCATAATAATACATTTAATTTGAAATTTAAACTCTGTATAAGAGATAAAAATGAGGGCCATGGCAATATCAAAGATTATCGGGCCAATCAGTCTAGAAGCATATGGTCCATTTAATGACCAATCCGAGAGACATTAAACACAGCATGGATAACTCTTATGTTAGTGTTATTAAAATACTACAGTTACAATTGCTAAGTAAATTGAATGAAAACAGCGTTCTGGCTGCTGCCTAGCACGTGCTCAAAAGGCTTCGATAACAGAAGCTAAATGGTTAATTCAATATTGCTCATAATGTATGATGACTATGGAGATAATCTTAAAATTACCTCTTTAATGTTAGCGACAGCAATTAGTGTGAAATGGATGGGGATAGAGGGATAATACGAGGAATATGAGGCACTGGGTATGTCTAGAATGCCTGAGCTTCGTGAAATTCAGAACAATCCAAGTTTATTAGGACGAATGTAGCACAGTAAATATGTTCAAATATCAAAGTAAATTTATTATCAATGTAATATACTACTTCGGAATTCATTTTCCTGCAGGGATTGACATCAAGATAAAGGAATACATTGATATCCAAATTATCTTTCTAAAGTACAATAAATAAATTTTCCTGCACCGACGCAGAAGAGACCACTGGACAGAGGATTCTAGTTTGACAAACCTCATCCATTACCCACAACATCCTACCACTGGGCCAATTGTAATCCATTCCTCCAGGAGACTTTGATCCCATGAAATCTAGACGTTTATTCAAAGCAGCCATGAGGACCTTGTCAAATGATACGTTAATGTATGTCTAGACATCAACGGTCGTACCTTTAGTTACACACCTGATTACTCCTATAGTTTAGTCGATCATAACTTCTTTCGTATAGACGGTCCGGACCTACGCCCCTTGTCTTCAAATGTTGATGCATCTTGTCGCATCAGATATTTCCAGAGATCTAAATCCCTCTGATGTATACTCCTTGGCCTGCAGTTCTTTCCATGTCTTCAATATCCTTATACTTACACAATGACACAACATTAGATGCCCATCTGTTCTCTTGAACTGTATCTGCGCAGTGAGATGAAGCAACATTTTCTGCTCTGGGCATTTTCTTCCCTAGATTTCCGTACGAATGAGAATGCAGCGGTCAGGTCTATGTATTTATTGACCTTAAAACACTATTAGATCCTCAACTCCTCATCGTTATTATTCTGTATGCATTCCAAGTAAGTAGAGCGCATTTCGCCCATTTCTCTAATTTGTTTTGATTTGTTTCCACAGTAAAATCTGAGGAATTTGGATTGGTGCTGCATACTGCACCCATTCTGAACACGTCGACTTCATTAGCTTTGTCTTCAAACTCAACACTGCTCTCAAATTTACTTGGTCCATTTCCTAAACCCATTCTCCTTTCTCTATTACTCCCTCTCTCTCTTCATCTCCGGAGACAGTCTATTACCTTCTATAACTTCTATAAACACACTGACTCTTACAGCTATCTGGACTATATCTCTTTCAACCCTGTCACTTGTAAAACTCCATCCCCTTTTCTCAGTTCCTCCGTATATGCCGCACCAGCTGTCAGGGTAAGGGTTGTCATTCCAGAACTACTGATATGTCCTCCTTCTTCAAGGAAGAGGTTTCCCTTCTTCCACCATCACCTTCACCCACATCTCTTCCATTTCATGCATGTCTGCCTTCATCACATCCTCCCGCCACCAACCAGGGACACGTTTCCTCCTGTCCATCAGTAGACTCCGCGGTCAGCACCTAACCCACCATCTCAAATAGGATCCCACAGCAAGCACATCTTTCCTTCCCCACTCTCGTCCCCAACGTTCCGCTTTCTGAAAGGAAGGCTCCCGACGAAACTCCTTTGTCCAATCGCTGAGGACATCTACCGCATCCACTGCTCCCGGTGGACCCTCCTGTATATTACCGAGGCCGACGAAGATTGGGACACCGCTTTACCAAGCACCTTCGCTCAGTCTGTCAGGAAAACCGTGATACCGGTGGCCATCTATTTCAATTCTACTTCGCAATCCTATTCCGACATGGCAGTTCATGACCTCCAATACTGCCACCATGAGGCCACATTCAGGTTGGAGCAACAGCATTTTATATTATGTCTGGGTAGCTTCAAACTCGATGGTATGAACATAGAAATCTCGAATTTCCGATAATTGCAACCCCCCCTCGGCCCTCTCCTTCCTTATTCCCCATTCCTGTTTCTGTTTCTCACTTTATCTTCTTACCTAACCCTCAAGCTCTGATACTCCTCCACCTTTCCTTTCTAACATGGTCTTCCACTGTCCTGTCAGATTTCCCTTTCTCCAGCCCTTTATATATTTATACAACCAATTTCCCAGCTCTTTACTTCACCCCCTCCCCCAATTTCACTTACCTCCTCTCACCATGCACTTCTTCCTCCATTGCTCGCATTTTCTGTCTGACTTTTCCTCTTCCCTTGCTGTCCTGATTAAGGGTCCCGTCGCAAAACGTCCACTATTTATTCCCTTCTATAGTTGATGTTTGGCCTGCTGAGTTCCGCCAGCAGTTCGGTCGTTTTGCTTTTAACTAATATGGTGCAAAATGGTATTAAGATCGTACACTCTTTGGTATGTGAGATCCTTCTAACTGGTTGCATTAACGTCTGGTATGGAGTGGTCAATGCACAGGATTGAAAAATGCTGCAGAAATTTTTAAACTCTTCCCGCTCCATTGTTGGCACTAGTCTGCCGATCATCCAGGAAACCTTCCATCGTCAAGAACCCCCACCACCCAGATTATGCCCTCTTCTGATTACTACCAAAAAGGGAGGAGGTACAAGGGCCTGAAGACACACATTCAACCGTTCAGAACAGCTTCTTCCTCGCCACCGCCGTCAGAATTGTGAATGAGCAATGATCCCATGAAGAGTAACTCGGGTGGCAATATAGCGCAGTGGTCAGCACAGCGCTTTAGAGTACCAGAGACGCGGGTTCAGTTCCAGCCGTTGTCTGTAAGGAATTGGTAGGATCTCCCCGTGGCCATGTGTGTTTACTCTGGGTGCTCCGGTTTCCTCCTACAGTCCAGAGACGTATAGGAGTTTTGTAGGTTAATAGGTCATTTTAAATTGTTCCACGAGTACGCAAGGGGAAATTCTTGGGTTGCTGTGCTTTACAACTAAAATCGCCGAAATGTCCTATTCCTCGCTCTGCAGAGGGCAGTAAGGCCGCGTAGTGGTTAGCACTACGCTTTACAATACAGGTAACTTGGGTTTAATTCCCTCCGCCACCCGCAAGGAGGTTGTACATTGTCCTTATGAGTTTTTTTGCATTATCCACTTCCCTCCCACAGTCCAAAACGTATCGGTTGCTAGGATAACTGGTAATCGTAAATTGCCCCATGATCAGGTTCGGATTAAATCGGGGGATTGTAGGGCGGCATTGCTGGAAGGGCGGGAAAGGCCTGTTCTCTGATGTATCTCAAGAAAAATGTTCCTCTCAATTTCCACTGCATAGCTAATTTAATGTCCTCTTTTTATGTCTACTCGTTAGTATAATTTATGGATTTTATTATGTGCTATATTGCAATGAACTGCTGCCGCAAAAAAAACAATATCACGACATATTTACCTGATTCAGATTCTGCTACCTACAATTATCACGTCTGATTCTACCCTAATTGCTGCTTTCCCATATTTACACAGGTCATCGCTCTAGAACTGGAATAGGAGTGTAGTTTGAATTGAGCCAGGATACTGGAGTTTAGGACTTCAGGGAAACACAGGTTCGGTTGGTCTTGACATTTATATTTCCAATGCACACTCATTCTCGCAAAGAACCCGGAATGCATTAAGATTTGAAACATAAATCAAGACGTTATTTTTATATTGTTTCGCCAGTGCTCAGATAGTGTTTGTGTAGTGAACAGTCCGAATAACGAGACTGATTGCTTATCATGAAAATTTAATTTCGATAGAAATCCAGAGGGTGATGAAATCCTATTCCCAAACCGTTTATACACGCAATATAAATACGCACGTTCACCGGTGCCCAATTCGTATCACAGCAGAAAGGAATTTGTATGCCTGCACATGGTGCTCACCTCATAACATGGCTCGGAATAAACACCTGCTGTACGAATACTATGGTTACCCAGCTTTCGTGGCATTTGGAGTCTCAGGTAGGTCAACAATGTGTTTGTTGTGAGTTGGATAGAACTGAAATCTCCATGATGGTCCAAATGCTCTCTGGAATGAAAAAAAAGTCAATGTCAGGTTAAATTTGGAAAATCTTGGGAAGATATTTGGTTGTGAAATCTGTGATTATCTGTCGGGGCTGTAAGTTGTTACTTGGAAATGGAAGAATTTCACTGCGAAATGCGTTCGGAAAGAGCGAAAGAACCAGCGGTGAGTAACATCTCCCGTAGTGCAGACGTTGATCAGTTTGGATGAATTTGACTAATATTCAGTAGCATTGTTTTTTCTGATGAATCTGCACTAAACGGTTCAAAACATTAATTGTAATTGTAATAAAGTGCACAATTTCTAGTACAAGGACTAGAATAGAAAACGTTGTGAAATGTGAATCGAAGAGTAATCAGTTGCTGCATGATAAATCTAGGCTGTTGCAACGGGCCGAGTAAAAGCCGATGAAGTTCAAGATGGTGAAATACTGGGCGATGCATTTTCATGGAAGATTGAACAGCGGAACACTGTTTTAAAATTCTTAACACCTGGGCGGAGGAGTACGCGGACACAAGTCATGGAATGTGGCACGTCAGCTCGAGAAAGAATTCACACCCAGATTCCTGTTTCATCACGACGTAATCGAAAATAAAAGCAAGGATGTCACGAGTAAACTTGCAAACGCACTCATAATGCCACCGTTCAAATACCGAACCGTGCTAAATTCCTGTCGCCTGAATGTTACAATGGAAACGATATACCGGAGATTTTTGTGAATGGCTCCTGCGATCGGATAAGAATATCTAAATACGTTGCACTGGAAAACAGACCACTCATTTGAGATCTGATTGCTATTATGTGAAGTCAGATAGGAGAGCTGTAACTTTCTGTTTATTTTGGATTTATTATTGAATCATATTCGAGAGTTCAAGTATAGTTCAGAAAAATCCATTTACGAGAAATAAAGACATTTCTTGGCATGGAAGTTATTGGAATCTGTAACAAACCCCTTGACAAAGAGGACGAGCCAGATGCCATTGGTCGATGAAGGGACTGTTGCATCCCAGGAGCATTCCAGGAGGCGAGTGGAGCTGATTGGTCTCAATTTAGAAGATTTTGCTAGCAGAATGTCATTACGGAAATGATGGGAAAAAAATTTCATTCCATTCCAATTGGAGCTTGAAGCTATTTTCACGGAGTCTACGAGGACACGCGACACGAACTTATATTGAACTTATATTGCAGCCCATTAGCTTTCCTACACACCTGGCTTCACCTATCTCCCTCAAGCTGTTCTCCTTTCACACCCACCACCTTTTGTATTTTGAGGACTTCCCCATTTCTTTCTGTCCCTAAGAAAGATCTCGGTTGTCTATTCATTCCTATAGATACTGTCTGACATGCTGAGTTCCTTCTACAATTTGTGCGTGTTGCTGTCTATTTATAAATTTGTTACTGTTGCAAGTTAAGCACTACAGAGAAGCATTTCCTTCCTGAGGCCAGTGTGTCGCTTCTGCGAACGGCGTACATGCTGGTTCCCAAGGGTTACTCTTGTAATCGCCGGTTTTCATCAGTCGGACTTCTTTAATTTGCTTTGCATTTTTAAGACGGGGAATAAATTTCATTATTTGACATCATATAAGTTTCGCTTGAGATATGCATGCAAGTGTGAAAGATCAGGGACCAGAATAAAAAAAAGCTGAACAATCTAAACAGATGCCCATTCACCGTCAGAGCACTGCGAATGAAATACCGAAATTCATTTTACTTCAGTCATTTCATTCCTAGCGCAGCATTTCTCAGCCCAGTTCATGTTTTTTACCATTCTCTCCCAGTGAATTTGTTGACGATTATGACGTTGTCCCGTGGAAAGTCCGGTCTCTCCAGATGTATCACTCGTTACCTGGTGGCTATGGCGACGGCGGACCTCTCGGTG